>CM059818.1:27204989-27367489 GCA_030435695.1 Brachymystax lenok tsinlingensis | reverse complement strand
AAACCCACAACCCTAGCGTTACAAGCGCCATGCTCTACCAACTGAGCCACACAGGACCACCTATTGAGCTGTGCCTTTTGTTAACTAAATCAGGTGATAAATTAGCTGAAAAGGAGCCTGGAATGCGTCATATTGATGTCCCTGAGCAGTTTCCATTCTCGCAACTCCGTTAGGAAGGATGGCCAGATCTTTGCTGTGTCTGGGTGATATGATACACCATCCACAGAAGACTTACCATACTTGACCATACACAAAGGGATACTCAGTGTCTTGGGATTATTTCTTAACCTCCCTTGATCTATGCTTGTCTGAAAATGTATCCCAGACATGCTTTTAAAGCTCATTGGTGGCTCTGAGTTTGAATCATTGTTTGACATTCACCCTCCAATTGAGGGACCATACCGACACAAGGGAAGTTGTTATTAAATCACGAGAACCACTTTTACAAACACATGGACCTCCTTGAACATTTTTTTATAAAAATATTTTCTCCTGAACTTATTTCTATGTGTGACAGCAGGGGGTGTGAAGACCTTCACAATCAAAACTTTGTTTTTTGTTTTTTATTTCAGAAAAATTCTAAAAACATATTTTTTAATTGGAAAATGTTGATTAGATTGTGTAGATCAGTGGGGGAAAATCCTAATTGAATCCATTTTTAGATTTAAATTTAAGGCTTAAAAATGTGAGAACAGTGCAAGGGTGTGTAGACTTTCAGCACTGTATTTCATAGCTCCCAACAAGGAGACTTACCAGTGGATAATTTTTTGAAATAAGTCTTTCATATAAATAATGCACAATTTAATAATTATTTTCAGTGTTTGTGTGTAATCCTATACAGGGCAGGGTATGTTCTCACAATGTTACCAAGTGTTCATTGTAACTGCTGTTGAGCATTTCTTACATGCCAAGCATCTCTTCAACTTTTATCTCAACTAAAGAGAGGTCTCATATTAAGGGATAGTAAATCTGTAAAACTCTCAAAAACATTACTTATGCACTTTGCATTCTGTGGAAAACTTATGCTCTCAGGCAAAGTTCTGAAATTCACCTGCAAGCGCTACAACGGTCAGTGGCGGACTTGCTTGCGGGCCTCACATCAGGGGGCCTTGTGAATAAAAAAATGTGTAACTCAGCCGGGGTCTCAACTTACCGTTGGGAGTTAGAATACATTAGGTTGCAATTTCGAAATTTGGTATTGAATCAATAGGTTTTCTCATATCATTCACTGACAGTCACTCAATTAGCCCATGTCAGCTAACATTTTGTAGTTTGCTAGGTAAGTTGGTCTAGCCAGTTATCTAAACCTTGTAATCATGGCTGAATTACTGACAGGGTGCATTTTGGGGGCCCCGACCTCCAATCTCTCTCAGGGCCCACAAAGGCTTGAGGTGGCTCTGGGCAGGGCCTCACACTGGCATCTGCCTGGGCCTTCCAAATTACTTAATCTGCTCCTGTCTACAGTAAATTGGGTGCCTACCAGGTGCTTAAAAAGTAGGCCTATTACTTCCCTGAAGAAGTATACCCCAATTGTTTATGCATCAACCTGTAGAGTAGCCTAATTATTTATATAGCATGTTATATGCTTTGAGTCCAGAGTTTAGGACAACTGATGACTTTAGTATGGGAAATGTGTACATTAAATTCCAATCATTTGTTATCCGTAGGGTGAAGTCCTGAAATGCCTCAGGAGGAAATTACAGTAGGCTATCTATTTTCATTCCGCTGCTCAAGGAGCATCGGTGGCGCAATAGTGGATTAATGATGTTTTTGTTTGGGCTAATGATGTGTATCAGATGCAGCTAGCCTATTTAGATGGATGATTGTGGGATGTAGATTTGTAAACTACCTATATAATTATCTGATAAAAGGGAAATGATGCTGTTATTTTCTGTGCCACCCTTTTTTAAAAACTTTATTCTAGACATTGCCTTCTTTTTAAAAAATGCATATATACGCAAAACATGTCTAAAGTGAATTATGAAGGCGTATTAGGCCTAAATACGGTTTAAATTGCGATTATTTTTGATTAGGCCTGTATCTCAAACAAGCTATATGCTTTGTTTCTAAAATATCTGAGTTTTTATTCACGACAATGAAATATTCCCAGCTAATAATTAGGTGGAGTATAATGGAAGGAAACCTGGATTTATTGGTCAGTAGGCTACTGGATTCATAGCAATTATTGACATAATTGACATAGCAAGATAGAGTATAGACCTAATGGCTTTTTGATTTGATGCCAGACGTCACAGAGAGGCCTACTATGTTTCTTTCAATTGCTGTTTCAGGTCGTGATAAATAGGTTAGACTGCTATTGCATCCTCTGTTCAGAAAGTTCATCCTCGACAATAAATAGTTGATGTCTAGTTGCCAATATGTCAGTCGTAGGCAAGCTTGACGTACTCCATGTCCAGAGGCTATTCCTATCCGGGATTCCGACTGAAATGAAAATAAACCCAAGACACTCCAGAAAGCGTTCGCAGGGTGAGAGTCCCCTTTAAGCACTGACTCCAGCGACAGGGAGGTGGGTTTGTTGTGGTTCCGTTCAATGTATCGTTTGCCGGTGATGCCAAGCATAGATAAGGAGCCGCCTAGCCCTGTCTTCTGTCTAGACTTGTGACTTTACAAGTGAAACTGGAATGATCACATCGCAAATCCATATGTGGAGGCCCATTCGATGAACAATCTGTCCTCAGTAGTGATTAACAGGCCTCAAATGCGTGAATTTGACCCGCTATGATGCTGCTCCTTTATCCATTTTGAATAGCCAATACAATTAAAATGACAAGCCTACAAATGACAAGCCTAACAACCCAAGCGATTTTCGAGAAATAGTGTCCTCTAAACAGACATCAAATCAGTGATTTCTTTTGGGTGGTTCGAAATTAATTAGAGATTATATTGGCCTATTATAAGTCTCAGGGTTTTTTCATCCTAAAAGCGACATTTAAATTAGGCCTAAGCCTACCATAAAGTGCTGAAATAGCCGTTTCATAAATACATAAAGTGATTTATTTTGTCAATTGAAATTTCGGTGAATATTCTAATGAATTACTGCAGAGATTTCGCATGCAGTTCATTAAACATGAAACAATTACTATGGGTTTATTAAGATTACCTGTCTTTCCTCACAATAAATAACAATAACTTACTTTTTCTTAAAAGGCTCAAACAATTTGTATCTCATCCACTTAATTACAATATTTTACAAGACTTGATATTCATAATCTCTGGAAATCATGCACATCTACAGAGACATGGGGCTCCATATGATCCCAACCCGGGATAGGAAATGTAGATGAAACTATACAATGATGGCCGTGTTGGCCACAATGGATAACGTTATGATATGTTCATTATAAGTCAGTGGCTCATAATAAAGTTGAATGTTTGTAGATATAATCCTCACGTATGTCCAACCATGTAGGATCCGAGGCTCAGGCTCTGCTTTAGTTATAGGCCTTGGTTCGCACACTGGTACCTTGAAATTCATCTGATCCTGAACAATGCTGTGGACAGGTCCATCCGTGAAAAATGTATATCCTCGTAGACAATTCCAACGATATTGTTCGTTAAATAAGATAAAATTATTTTCCTATCCATGCTGTGAGCTGGCCAGTTTCTCATGCAGGACACGCGGGAGCATGCTGGGGTTCGAAGCGACCTGTTGGGCTGGTCTCACGTGTCCACCGGACTCGCTACCATGCTGTTCGGGGTGTCCGGCAACTGCGACGACAAGGAGTTCACATCACTGCCGGAGGAGTTACCCATGGAGCCCGATTCAGAAAAAGACACCTGCAATGAAAACAGGTGTTTAATTATCGTTGTTTCCTAACCAACAAAAAAAGTTATTATTGCATAGCCTATTAATATGGACCCTAAACCCGATGTCACACGAAGCAATATGGACGCAATGTATGTGGCTCCGTGCGTCTAAGCTGCATTGAAAAACAAGACATAAATCAATCATATTTCATCGAACTGATTGCATGCAATGTCCAATCAGTGAGCAGAACTCATATCGTTTAGTTCCGGACTCCAACCAGTTGTCGTGTCAACACAGCTGTCAGTGTTGCTGCTAACCGAGACAGAAAATACATGCCAAATGAGGAATGTATAAAAAATTCTAGACATAATGGCTAGTCATGGGTTATGTACATGGTCTGGCAGACAATACATGTCATTTCAGAAGTGAACCCAGACCATTCTCTGTCCAGTTTTAACTGAAATTGTTCAACATGTACTGCACTGGCTAGTTAGCTAGCTAGCTAGCTTAGCTTATCCCTAGCTTGGTTAGCTAGCTAAATTAGCTATATTGTTAAAACATGGTTGGCAAATAGGCAACATTTTGGCTAGTTAGCGAAATTGTACAGATAGCAATTTGTCTATATCGATGCTGTTATAATTACCAAACAAATAATTGATGAAACCGTGATGTGTGACAGGATTGGATGTTGCATGCAATTTCAATAGCGTTTGAATTGCTTCGTGTATCAGCAAAGTTGCTTTAGATGATGTCGCTTGCAACTTGCATTTGCTTGCTTAGTTAAATAAATGTAAAGAAAATACATAAAATAATTTGCAACATAAAATGCGTCCAAATTGCTTCGTGTGATACAAAGATTATTTAGGCCTATAAGAGTATGTATAGCCTACTACAGCCCATAATGTAAATCGATAAGCAATCGAATGTAATGCTTTAAAGCATTCATTTATTATTTAGAAATGTATTGACTGAATAAAGCATCAGTCTCTAATCTGAAATGAGATTCAGAGATCGAGTGGATGATGTTTATCTCCGTGAATAAACATGTGTTTATTTCAAAATTCTCGTGTCTGTGTGTGTGCCTAGAGTGTGCAGCTCCCTTTTTCTTTTTCATGTGGGTGCCTACCAACTGCTGGAAGGCGGGCTGGTCCAGATCACTCTGCAAGGCGAACTCGCTCAGGGCCTTCCATGGGGGCTGGTAAGTCTGCACCTCTACTGGGTTCCCTTGGACCGTGTTGTCGTGTCGAATTGGACTGCCTGCCACCAGAGGCGTACCCGTCAGCCCCTGAAGATTCTACAGAGAAAACGAAAATGTAAAACAACAAACATCTCACCAGCATCTGGTTGTCTCAACATTTAAAGTGCAATATGCATGCATTGCATTCAACATTTTGGCACGCGCCATTAAATTACACCTTTATTTTTAGAAGACCAAAATGTTTCTGTTGCATTGGAATGTCTCAATAAGCTCACCGTTTTATCGCTGAGATGCTGTTGTTGCAGTTGCTTCATGAATATCGATCTCTTCTTGTCTTTACAACGTTTGTTCTGGAACCAAACTCTGATGACCCTTGGGCTAAGACCGGTCATCTCAACCAATTGTTCTTTCATAAGTGCGTCTGGCCTTGGGTTGGCATTGTAACAGGTCCGAAGGGTATGGAGCTGCTTCTCGTTCAATACTGTTCGCACCCGAGTGGTCTTCTCAGACTGCTTGTGGACGTGGTTCCGATGAGGAGGCTGTCGAACAGACACAGGATCTGTGGGACAAATATTCAAAAGGAAATACCTTTGTAAATTAAATTTTCCACGGACTGATTCAAATTTAGAAATTAATAGAAAGGAAACATGGCTGATGATAACCTTCTTCTCCCTATTCTGCTAATAATAGGCTAAGGATGATGCATGTAATTTCGTGATAGACTCATTAATAAGATGCTTTGTTAAACTTTAATTAAACCTATAGGCTATATAGGTTTGCATATCCTTGCAAATAGGCTAGTAACTCAAAAAATATATATATTACATTAAAATAACATTAATTATTTTTCTGTTGTAGAATTAGGCCTATGTTTTGATCGAGGTCTTTTATTCTCTCTTTTTCTAACTTCACACCTACAAACTCTAAACGTTCAGTAGGCCTATATAGGCTAAATTACCACAAATATATCGACCATTGCAGCATACCCCCTTGAAACAGTCTAAATGTTACCTTATTGTTTAAAAAAATAGTTTTTGTCTAATAATTTAAACAACTTAATACATAAAAACAGCACACAATAGGCTGTACTTCGTTTAGTCTACCAATGAAGGTAATTTAATAAACTAGTAGGCTTAAAAGTCTGCAAACTTGCTCAGTAAAAGGACAATTTTACAGACAATAATAATAATAATAATAATAATATTATTATTATGTTATATCCTTTAGTTGTTATTAACGTTGTTATTAATATTATACTCTCGCTATTATTATTACCACCATTATTATTTTACTGACCTGCAATATGAAGAGACTTGGAGTGAATAATTCCCGAACTGAAGGGACTTCCCGCTGAGGCCTGTTCCATCAGTAAACCATGGTCAGCCCGACACAGCAGCTCCTCGTCCCGCAGAGAGAACTCATCCCCCGGCAGGAGATGCCTGCTGCACACGGAGCACCTAAAACACTCCATGTGGTACACGTTGTCACGAGCTCTCATCACTAGATCGCTGCTGCAGAAGCCAATGTTACAGTTTGCACATTTAATCCCAAATAATCTGAAAAGGACATAGGAATATTGGTCTCAATATGTTATAATGCATGGGCCTATAGCAGGAATGACTTCACGCATCATTCACACATATGCATATTACACTTGCCTGGTTTTAATGTCTATGATCCTGGCTGAGAAACTCAAATGTATTTCAAGGATATAGCCATCAGCAACAAAAAATCATCAAAACAGTTTGGAAATTCATATTGTACCTACTAGGACTATATATTACACACTTTTCGTTCCAAGCGTAAAACAGTAGGCTCAAATCATCATAAAAACATGCCTACGATAAGACTATCTTTTTAATTTAATTTTTACAAAATAAACCAGAAACCTTGACTAGCCTATATGCTATTGTCTCTCATATAGATACTTCTTTTTGTATTAATGTCAACAAGCTTCTCATACATTTCCACTTTCTTGTACAGTAACTAAATCAAATCACAATTTTGGCCTTTGGAAATTCCAAAGCTCTGAAATCACGTTAGTGAGGAAAGTTAGTCAACTCCTACCTTACATAATCTCTTTTGCAGTATGTCTTGCCATCTCGGACGAAGCAAGTGCACGTCTCATCCAGGTACTGACTGCATTCCGCGCACTTCAGACACGCAGCATGCCACTCCAGGTCCGGGGCGACCCGCAGGATGTACTGGTCGTGGATCTGACTCCCACAGCCCACACACATTGCGATTCTAGACTTCTCTGTGGAATGAACATTGTATATTTATGCTACCACCACGTACACCCATGTAATCCCCCTGAATCCTCGCATGTATTGTGTCTACTCTGTAGCCTGTCAATACATCTTGTCCTGTTCTGTCATCCTTGTCATTTCCAGAATGTAGGGCCGTAGCCTACGCTTAAAACTGACCATAGACCTCTAGTAAGATGTATTCATATCACCATTACCAACGATAAAGGCCTTGCTTTCGATTCACTGGGTCTGTTTAACGCTAAACCTATGCATAGGATTGTGCGTACAATGTTCCAATAGTAGTCCAATATTATTAATTATCAAATCAATCATAAATGTGCCTGGGTCAAAGTAAAAAAAGAGACACAAATGTTTACTTACTTTTGGAATGATCCCCCATATCACCCAAGAAAGAAGAATTGAATATAATATCCACCATACAGGAGGGATAGTGCAGGCCGATAGCTGAAGAAATGGAGTGGGAGACTGCCCCGTCCCGTTCCTGGCTGACAACTTCTATTCCTCGAGTGAGAGGTGGGAAGAGAGCAATGTCCCACGCGTAGAGTGACGTCACATGCAAACCTGGACCTCTGTGCGTTTGGGGAGGGGTAAATTATGCAAAGTCTTTGACTATGAAACAATACTAGATCAACATTGACCCCCTCCATTCGTTTTTGTCCAAGCCAGCGTTTGCTTTTTTGTTTGAAATGCATGAAAGTGGAAGAAAGTTCTAAAAAACCATTAGAAAATAAAATGTAATTTAGAATTTTTTAAATACTATTTTTGCATCATATAATAAGACACATTTTATTAATTTCTAAACATAAATTTAATTTCACACATATGTTGAGTGGAAAGTGAAACTTTATTGTTATGATTATGTTTCTAAACTTATTATTGTGACATTGATTATGGTGATGATGATGATTATTTATAATATTCTTAATATTATTATTTTTATTATTATTATTATTCCTGGTGACAATACATTATAAAACAAAATATGCATTGCAAAATCATATTGAAAGCCTGGGTTTCAACGGGTAAGATAAGGATAGAGACCTCATAGAGAACTATGAGAGTGTTCTATGAGTGAGCCCTCTACTGGAAAATGAGCAGAAAGGTCCTTTTGGAGCAGAAAGAACAGTTTTGGAGCAGAAAGGATAATTTTGTTTTTCATGTTTTGAATAACAGCTACATTATTTCGTCAATATTATTATGTAGTCAAATTATAAAAAGAAAACAAAATCCATCCATAATAGTAAATGGCGAAGCTATTTTGACATGCATTTCCTGAACTGACTACTCAAATAAATGTTCCCATTCTGCAATATTGTATAATCCTAATTCAAATTCGATTAGTATTGTCCGAATATATATATCAATAAATCTTTAGATACGTTTTCAGTACGTTTTTAAGATTTGAAATGGAAAATTCATCCACTTTTGTGCATGTGCTATAAATACGTACATTATCGCAAAGAAATGCATGATATCAGATTACCGGTTTATTTGTTCAAGATGTCTTTATTCAAAAGGCCATGTGGCAACATCAACCTTCTCCTGAAAATCAAACTGCGACCGTGTCTCGAACCTCACCTTTGACATTGACCCTCACCCCAGATACAAATACAGATACAAATTATTTTAAATTACAAATCGTAATTAGGATAAAGGGATGTCGATGTCGTCCATGGAGACAACAATGAATAAATACAAAAAGTTACGTATTTTTTTATTTGAAGCATTCTTAGAGTTTGATTCCAAAGCCGTTTAAATAAATAAATATTTAGCATAAAAGTTGCACTAGAAATGGATAGGCCATAAGCAAACGTTAACCAATCATTATGATAACCCTAATCGAATAAAGGCTTTTTATTTCAACGCAATTGCATTTATAGACATATAGGCCAGTTAATCACTTAACAAAACTCCAAAATGGAATAGGCTATATGGAATAAATTGCAATTCAAACCGCAAATCTGTCTAATTTAAGTTGCCAATGCATAACTAATGTTTATTAAAATCATCATTTTGTTTTGTGAATGGCTACTTAATCTTATTTGTTACATGTTCATGATTGACATCCATCCCACCCTGAAACGTTTAAATAAAACGTCTTCATAGGCTGCCTATTTTTTTTAATTGATCATTTATTTCGTTATCCATTTGGCCTAGATAGTTTAAAAGTCTAATTCCTACAATCATTTATACATTTATTCATCACGAATTAGACCTGTCCCAGGACTGCATTCAAACAATCAAGACACGCAGCCCACTGGGCAGAGACATCAGTTCAACGTCTAGTTTTGATTTACATTTGCTGAGTTGTCAACTAACGTGACTTCAACGTGAAATCAACAAAAAAATGTCACCATGTCGTTGGATTTAGGTTAAAAGTTTGATGAAAAAAATGCAAATCCAATCAGTTTTCAATGTTGATTCAACTTAATCACATACATTTATTTGGTTTAAATTATGTGGAAACAACGTTGATTCACAATTTTTCCCAGTTTTTCCCAGAAAAATAGCTTACAGTTTAAGATCTACGATAAGACTAAGCTTTTGTCTGGGGGGAAAATGTCTCCCCTTATTGTACTTACCCAGTAAACATGTCCACATTGGCACGATGTGGGCTCAATGCAGGCTCAAATATTGGCCCCATGTAGGCTGCCAACATTGCTATTTAATAGGAATTTATATATTTATAGTTTATTTATGACACTTAATCCAATGCATGAATTGTATAATGTTCAAGCATTTTAGGTATTTAGGGAACATGATACATTGTATCAGAAGTACGGCCAAGTTGTTCCTATCATACATAGGCCTATATTTGATATACTATAAGTAATAGGCCTGCATAGTTTGTCATATTTTCCAGTGTTAAATTGCTATATTGTAATTACTCTGCCACCATGGCCTA
The DNA here is from genome assembly GCA_030435695.1 of Brachymystax lenok tsinlingensis. NCBI lineage: Eukaryota > Metazoa > Chordata > Actinopteri > Salmoniformes > Salmonidae > Brachymystax > Brachymystax lenok. The sequence continues at coordinate 27,357,347 of CM059818.1, read as the reverse complement.
TTTATTGTCTTACCTTCCTTATCCTACCTCATTTGCACTCTTTGTATATAGATTTCTTTTTTTCCTATTGTATTATTGACTGTATGTTTGTTTTATTCCATGTGTAACTCTGTGTTGTTGTGTGTCGAACTGCTTTGCTTTATCTTGGCCAGGTCGCAGTTGTAAATGAGAACTTGTTCTCAACTTGCCTACCTGGTTAAATAAAGGTGAAATAAATAAAATAAAATAAAAAATATGTCACATGCACTTATTTAAGTATTTTTAAATACTTAATCATTTTACAAGATAAAACAAAAATGGACATCACACAAACAGAACCCTTAAATTGGAAGTGGAATGACACTCAGTAATGGTTGCAAATAAAGAACTATGTGCAAACCACGGCCCCCAAATATTCCAATGAGCCACCGCCTTTAGCTGGGCTTGGTGTGGTCTAGCCGGTGCTGCAGAGAAGGCATGTGGGAGGTGCTACAAGAGGACAAGCTCATTGTAATGACTGGACGGGAATAAATGGAATAGCGTCAAACATATCAAACATATGAAAACCACGTTTGACTCTGTTCCATGTATTCCATTCCAGCCATTACAATGAGCCCGTCCTCCTATAGCTCCTCCCACCAGCCTCAACTGCCATGCTGGGCTTGTGTGGGTTAGCCTGTGTTGGGCTTGTTGTGGGGTAGCCCGTGTCGGGCTGGTGTGGGCTTGGTGTGGGCTAGCCATTGCCCAACTTGCCCACTGAATACCCACAGGGGCCATTGGGGTAATGTTTGCTGGGTATGGTCTAGGGCAGGGTTTCCCAAACTTGGTCCCGGGGCCCCCACTGGGTGCACGTTTTGTTTTTTTCCCTAGCACTATTAAAGCTTGATGATGAGTTGGTTATTTAAATCAGCTGTGTAATGCTAGGGCAAAAACCAAAACGTGCACGCAGGGGGTGCCCCAGGACCCAGTTTGGGAAACCCTGGTCTAGGGCAGGGATGGGCAACTTTGATGGGGATGGGGGTCACAAAAAATCTGAACTCATCATAAGGGGCTGCAGTGGCTCGCAGGTCTATGTACCCACATCCATACCCACACAGGCAGTCAGAGCTGGCCCTAGCCTTTTGGGGGCCGGCCCTAAGCAAAATATTGTCTGGCCTCCTGGTGGCCTGTGTTGGGCTTGTTGTGGGCTAGCCCGTGCTGGGCTAGTGTGGGCTTGGTGTGACCTTGGTGTGGGCTAGCCCGTGCTGGGCTAGTGTGGGCTTGGTGTGACCTTGGTGTGGGCTAGTCCGTGCTCACATTGCCCGCCGAATACCCACGAGGCCAATGGGGTCATGTTTTCTGGGCATGGTCTAGGCTACAACGGATTGGTTACATCTCTCCAACCTACATGTATGGCTAAAGTAAATTACTGTCCCCGAACCAGTTATCACATTTTATTTGGTGTGCACCGTCTTGCCCGGTTCCATGTCGGTCGCTTTACTCTTCTAATAGAACTTAGTAGCCACATAGGCTACTCATTTAAATTAGTATATTTACAGATCTGGATTAAATGGATATGCGTAATGATTTTGTTGTTGACAATAGTAGGCCTGTCTAGTTTTCCATGTTGTTCACACCCACCTACCCAGTCATCATGGACCCGAAGGCTGCATGGTCACAGGGTCTAGGACGGTCATCACTAGCTTCTATAGAAACAAAGTCATTTATACAATTTATCTTCATAAAATGTGATTTTAAACCTAACCTTAACCTCACTAATAAATTTATGCCTAACCTTAAATTAAGACAAAAAGGAAGCTGTTGAATCTGACTTTGTGACTGTGGAATCTGACTTTGTGGCCATGGACGCTACTAGTGGAGACCGTGGTCTCTGAAATAAAATTGTATTCTGCTCCCACCCAAAACGGAAATGATTGTAGTTCATCCAAAGTTTTGTCTCGCGAGAACATTCTACAGCTGTCAAGAGTTTGTTCTAGGAAAGTAGCATTTGGCAACATCGAATAGCAGGGTCCAAGATGCTTAGAGCTGTCAACAAAACACATTTCAAACAGTTGGTAAGTACACGATAGACGCATATGATTATATTATATTAACTAGCTAAGTAACTTGCTATTCATTCGCAATGTGCCAAATGCAAGTCAGCACAATGTTGCTGGTGCCTAATAGACAGTTAACGTTAGCTAGCAATGACGCTAGCCATTTAACTAGCTAACCTAGCTTACTCGTTAGCTAGCTGTGCACAGTGAACGAAAATGCATTTTTTTGTTGTTGCTATATTCATAAAAATGAAAAAAGTCGATTGCCACAGTTTGAACATCTGATCATAGTTGATGGCACAGCTAGCGTCCTTAGCTAGCTGAAAAGAGCTAGCAGTTAGCTAGCTTGCTTATGCAACCTCGTAAACAATCACTTATGAAACATTTATTTTTTGCCATGCAATGATTTTAAAGACATTGAAGCACCATTTCAATAAAGACAATCATTTAATGTATACTACATCTATTAAACATCTATTGTGCTGTGACGTTGTCTAGACGGCTGTGAATGACCTCTACTCTAGAAACTGTCATTCAGACACAGGTTCAGATAGAGCAGCTGGTACTGTCATGTTTTAGCTTGGTGATAGGCTAGATACTCCATGTCAAAGGTTGTATAAGCCAATGTATAGCTCTGATGATATGTCAGATTGTTTACAGAAGGGTCTCACAGCTCCCTCCTCCCCCCAGGTAGTGTTATGTACTAGTTCACACTTTCTGCTATAACTGACCTCCAATAAATATCACACTAGATGTTGTTTTCCCCAAAAAGCTATACCTGAACTGAACCAGTAGTATCCTGTATGAACTCAATATTAATGTTGCCTTGCTCTTTATTGGACTACCAAAAATGCTGTCATATTATTCATAGCTTTTAATCATGGGTGTTTAAGTTTGATAGGCATTAGAGCCGGCTAATCCATTAGGCAGACATAACACCTCACATAATTCTACCCAAATACAATGAAAACTTCTGTCACCCAGTGGCATATGGGCTATTTAGGTGAGTGCTGATGCCGCCCCATGAGAAGCGTTGCCCTCTTTGCCAAAGTCAGGGGCGCAAAATATGTATCTTATCCATGCCCAGCACGCCTCTCCAGGGTGCTGTTGGAGAGACACAGCGCTGCGGCGCTCCACCAACGCTCAAATCATCTAACATAAATCATGTAACCATAGTAGAAAGTGTAGTTGTAGCCTATGTGTTTTTTTTGTAGCTTAGACTGGAGATCTTATTTCTGACAATGTTATGAGACACTATTTTTACATAATGTACATGTCTCCTATCAAATAGCCTAAATGTCACCCTTTCAAATACAAACACGATTTGAATATGACCTTTCCTAAAAACAGGACAGGTCAAAATAAAATGGACAATATGGAATGAAATTAGCCTAATCACGACTGCTGTCCTGGAGTTTAACTCCGTGGGCTAAATTGGCATCAATCAGTGATTTCAATTGTAGGCCTATTCATACATTTTTGACGAGCTGATCAAAGCGAAGAAGAAAATACTTCCTAATTTCCCACTGTAAAGACATCGATTCTCATTGCAAATAGGCTCAGAATAACTCCTGGTAAACTTGGGTAGCTGATATGCAGATATTAAATAGCCAAAATGCTTAGGCCTAGCCTTAAGCCATGGTCATGAATCAGACGGTACGACATGGATGGGCATTCATAAAATTACATTACAGGCCGACACTGTAGGCTACACTATTCTAGTTTTGCGGGGATAGGAGGAGGGAAGCAGAATGGCCAGGACTGGGGCTGAGTGTTATGTTAATGTTATGTTATGTTAATGTTATGTCCTATTTACTGAAAATACCTTTCCCCCGTAGTCTGGTCTCCTCCAGAGGTTTCAAAGCACCTTGGTGGTGGCAGAACACAACAATGACAAGCTGACCCCCATTACGCTGAATGCTATCACTGCAGCCAAGAAACTGGGAGGAGATGTGTCCTGTTTGGTTGCTGGAACAGACTGCACAAAGGTAAGTGAAAATCGTAGGTTTGATCATCAGACTAATAACCTGTTGAAAATGGATGATATCCAGACCTACACTGTTAGTGTTTTTCTTCAAGGGATTGATTTGCTGTATATTTATAATCTGTTCAGGTTGCACAGGAAATAAGCAAAGTCCTGGGTGTAAAGACAGTTTTGATTGCTCAAAATGATGCTTACAAAGGCTCTCTGCCAGGTATGTATATCCACAGATGCCGCCAACAGATTCACTGAAGCTGTAAATGAGTTGGAAGTTTTACTTCTATGTAAAGTTAGTATGTTAAATTTAAGGGTTATTTTCTGTCAATTTGCATGTGGTGTTAACTGCAACTTGCATGTCTTTCCACAGAAGCGTTGACTCCGCTTATCCTGGCAACCCAGAAGCAGTTCAACTTCACCCATATCTGTGCTGGAGCATCTGCCTTTGGGAAAGTAAGCTTATAATTATAACACCCTTATATACATAGCTTCAGTGAGGTCTTTTGTTACTCCTCAGCAAGTTGTCTGCCTGCAGATGATTTCATATAATGGATTTAATTTCTAGTGTAAGGCTAGTGTAAAAAAACATAGCTGTTATCAGTATGCTGTATTTTTCATTCATGGTTTCTGGAAGTTATTTGTAGGGTATCTTTGGCTGATTGTTACAGATTGCCTTATATCCCTGATTATTTACCATCCTGTCTTTTGTAGAACCTACTGCCCAGACTGGCTGCCAAGTTGGATGTTGCTCCTATTTCAGACATCATCGAGATCAAATCCCCTGACACCTTTGTCAGAACCATCTATGCTGGTAACAAGCTTTTTGTGAACGTGTTATGTGAAGAAAGTACATTTGAACTTTTGTACCTATTGTTTCCCCCCCAAGCCAACCTAAGATGGCGTTCAGATTTATTGACCACATTATAAATCACCATTGCAGTTTAGACTGCTTTAGAAATTTTTTGGTACTCTATATAGATCTTGTTTGAAATTATTATGTGAAATCATGTCAATTTATAACTGCATTTGGGACTGCTCTTACAAATTAGACCAGTAACTCACCACTTCTCCATGTACACAATACTTACATGTACCATAGAGAACCAGTTTGTTTATAAATCTAAAGCTAAATCAGCTTTTTGGTAATACCAGCTTTGATTAGATCCCAAAAGCCTAATTTTTCAATTCCACTTAAACCTTTGCTGTTTGTCATGTCCAAATAAGTCTTATTGAAAACTCATGGTGTACCTTGAGCCCAGAAGATCATTTTTATCTTTTAGACTCTATCTGTGTGAAATGAATTTTCTATTTTAATTCCCAGTTGTCATCAAAAGAGTTGCATGTGGTAGAGTTACACAACTAAACATCACTGTTTGTCTCATTCACAGGAAATGCTCTCAGCACTGTCAAGTCTAATGACAATGTCAAGGTTTTCACTGTCAGAGGGACATCCTTTGAGCCCGCTGAGGTGGAGGGAGGTAGTGCTTCATCAGAGGAAGGTAGCTCCAGTACTAACCATGCACTGATACACACCTGAAAAGCACACATACAAAAGCCATTGTTCTTGTTTATCATTCTAAAATAAATATTTTAATTTCCTGGCTGGATAACATATTTGTCAGGGTATAGTTAAAAGCAAGACGACATGAGACAGTTTGTCCTTGAGATGCAGTTTTGTTATTTAATATGATCCTCTGATGTTTCCTCATGTGTTGTTGTTTGTTTATTTCAGTTGCTGCGTCTGCTCCCGCCGGGATGTCAGAGTGGCTGGAAGCGTCCTTGACCAAGAGTGACCGTCCAGAGCTGACCAGTGCTAAGGTGGTCGTGTCCGGAGGTGAGAGACACCTAGCTTCATACTATTTGCTTTTACTTTACAAATGAATTAATGTCTATGCCAAATGTTTAAATAAATCATTATTGTCTTGCCCTTGTTTTAGGAAGGGGCCTGAAGAGTGGAGACAACTTCAAGCTGCTGTATGACCTTGCTGACAAAATGAATGCCGCAGGTAAGTGTGTGACTAGAATGAGTCTATGAATGTTGACCTGCATATACAAATGCAAGTTCTGCATCTGTATAAGTAGCTAGGTCTTCATCCAATTGGTGACAGACTTTCATGCAAATACTCTAGAATCCGCATAAAGAAAACGTGCATTTTCCCACCACTGTTGTGTTTCCACCAAATAGATTTTTTGTGATGACGTAGTGCACACAAATTTAATGTACCGAATAAAAATCTGAAATTTAAAAAATGTAGCATGTTTCCATCACTTTTTCAATTCTACTGATAGTTTTGTCACAACTGTTGCGTTAAATCGCAAATGTGCCTACTCTGGTCTTGGCAGATACAGTGTTGGTAGGATGTGCGGGTATAGTCTACACGATGAGATTATTATGGATAACATATTATGGATAGAATATTTGTATTTGTCAAACAGCAGTCAAGCATCGATCATCATGTCACCAGAATAAGACCCTCCATATCTATTGGAAAGGAGCATCAAGATCACCATCCACTTTCACCACCCTGTGAAGTTCATCATAATTTATTTCATCTGGAGCCTAATAAACTGCATGGTTTCCCGAGTTGTAGTGGGAGGACCACGAACCATATCATTGCGTGATTCCAAGTTCACTTCGATATGATGGTTATTATATCAATATTTGCGCATAAAGGCACTGCCATTTCTCGCATAATGAATTTTACTGACACAAAAAGATCCCACCATGTTGAACGAACAAATTATCTGTCGGCATTTATACAATTGTACCGAAATGTCCTGTTTCCATCATAGCTGTCGTGATTTCTTTTATACGGTATGACTTTACAATAAAAATATTGGTGAATAAATTTGATTGACAGCAGTAAAGTAGGTTTGAATTGATTCTCCCCACAGTTGGTGCTTCCAGAGCTGCTGTGGATGCTGGATATGTCCCCAATGACATGCAGGTTGGACAGACTGGCAAGATCGTGGCCCCTGTAAGTGACAAACTCTAGATAATTGAACATTCATCCTATTCTTTGATAGGCAATGTTGTGCTCACAATGGTGTCATCTGTATTAATATTGCACAATTATTCAAGATAAACCTTTTGTAGAAACATGGGTGTATACTTACAACAAAATAAATCTGAAAATATATTGATATATTTTCTGAGTTACCCTCCCAGTATTGATTATTGTGCTAGTTGCCCGCAGCTTTACAAAGGCCTGTTACTTTAGATTCAAACACAATTCCTTGAATTCAGTGTTCTAAAGATGGATCCCTTAGCCCCTTTTTAAAAAGGTTAAATTCCCATTATCCGGTTCAAATGGGATATCCCAGCTGTGATTATCCACACATTTGAAATGTAGTTAATGGCACATTTATGCTCCAAAACGATTTAGCTGATCCATTAGAGAGCAAAGCACAGTGCAGTGGGTATCTGCTCAGAGCCCCAGACCAGGCTCTTCTGCCCAAATTGGGTTTTGCTAATGTTTTGATAAGCTTGTCATATGTGGGCTTAAAGCCCATTTATTGTTTTTGTTTTGTTTATGAAACATACTCTGCTATTCTATCACTCGTGCAATGATGTCTGAGGGGAAAAAAACTGTGTTCGTTTGTTTGAAGAAACTTCTTTGTCACAAACGGATGTGGCAGTTTCACCATTACGGAATCCAGCTTTAATGTATTAAATCAAATTTTAATGGCAGTATTTTTGTCCTGTTCATATTTGTCAGTCAGTTATTCATAGTCCTCATGCAAACCATTCAGAGGATTCAAGTATTAAATGGTAATTTTTGATCGCTACCTTCCGGCATCGTTTAGGACAGAAGAACCATTCATATCATATAAGTGTTAATGTCTGTCTGACATCTTTTTTATTTGACAAATGTCCCCTTGAATAGCACAAAACTGTGTTCCTTCTAGTTATGTGTATTTGATTGATCCACTTTTGACAGAAGGAATATTTAGCTAATCAACTATTTACAGGCTTTAAATAGTAGTTATTTCCAGTATTGAACTGCTCCAGTTATAGTTTTTCTGAAATGAATGAATGAAATTAAATTTGAAAGAATCTCACATCACAGAATTATTAGACATTTAGTGTTTCTGTCAGTATGCATTCATAGCCTTTGCATATTTATGTATATCAAAGGATCGTCACACTAGCCTAAAGTCTTTAAGACTGTCTTCACCCTACTGTCCTGACGGTTACAGACAGTGTGCCATTGTATTCTTTATGTAATGTAAGCTGTGGGGTGTCATGCCTGAGCAACGTTTCAGGCGAGTACCACATTCGGGGAACAGCTTGGCAACGGAGCAGCCAGGTTGTCATGTTGCGGTCTTTTGTTGTTTTTATCGGTTAACAATAGCATCACCACAGTTGAACGACTAGCTACCAATACAATCATGTTGCGCTGGGTGTGAAATAGCAGGCTGAAACAGTGCTTTATGCTATTCTTAGCAACACCACAGCAGCTATTCCTGTCTAGCCTTCTAACTGAACATGCGGAGCTGCTAGAAGAGCTTAAAGAGACTAACTCTGAGAAGATTCTCCAAATAAGTTAGACATTGGACTCTTGCTAGTACCTTCTTGATTTAGTTATTTTTATTTTCATATTTTTGTATGTACTCTCATCTTTCCATACAGTGATACTACAACATGTTTTGTGGTCATTTTATCTCTGCAAGGACAGTACACTTGCTGGATAGGACAGTGCCTCTCATGGTGAAATATTGGTCCTCACTTCTAGTCGTTGGCAGACTTGTGTTCATAAATTGATGTTCTGCTCCTCTGAGACTACTCCAATAACATTAAGTAGCACTGAAATATTCATATGGCAGTGCATTACGCTGAAAGCTTCTGATGTTTTCCCCATAGGTGAGGTGGATGCTTGGGAGAGTCCTACACTCTGCTACCCCCACACCACCACTCTCCCTCTGAGAGATTACACAGACCTGGTCAGGGCCAGCACTAGAACAGCTCCATACTCTAACCCAGGACTGTCCTGCAATCAGCTGCATCTGTACTAGAGTGCCAATGACGACCTTAGTGGTGTCATGATGGTTTTCTGGAGATTTATGGAAAGTTATTCAATAAATATTGTAGGCCCACATATTATACTACTGGTATAGAGTCCGTTGCAGGCATTCCTACAGTAAGGTGTCTTACCTGTGTTCAGCAGCCTGAAACAACTGGGACTACATAGATGTGCCCCAAGCGCTTGTATTATGCTGATACAGCTTGTTTGTCATCTTGTTCTCTCTGCAGGAATTGTACATCGCTGTTGGTATCTCTGGAGCTATTCAGCATCTGGCTGGGATGAAGGACAGCAAGGTACAGTACAGCTAGCATTCTTGCCTGTTTCTTCCCTGTCCTTTTATACCAGAACGTTCTGTCATGTATACAGAATAGGCATGCTGCATTATTTATGAAACACATTTTGCTTTTGACTACAGACTATTGTGGCCATCAACAAGGACCCAGAGGCTCCCATCTTCCAGGTGGCTGACTATGGTCTGGTGGCTGATCTGTTCAAGGTGAGATAGCAGGCCGACTGTGTTGGAGGAATATTCACCCATGAGGAAACATTACCAAACACTCTTGCCATGACTGAAACTAACCCAACACTGCACCAGCTTTCAGCACAGCGCTGACTAGATGATCAGCAAGACACCGGCATTTCAAAAACCTAGACATGACAACAGTGACAGTCAGAATATTACATTGACTATTTCCCTGATCAGTGTTGCAAGAACCATTATTATTCCATCTAATGGAAATGTGTTGAATTATTGAGGTGCTGAATTAATCAGAGGTGAGTTGTGGCCGGAGCCTGCTGCTGTGTAGAGAGACAACAGCGCTCCTTCAAACCATAAGTTCTCAGGTCTTATTTTCTCTTCCCTGGTGCCAGTACTTTACATGCTTAGCTGCCCTCTAATGTCTGGCTGGCACATATGGCCAGTGTGCCAGAGGGTTGGCACACTCTTGAACAATAGGGCCCGTGCTTTCTGTGAAAGTTTAGTAGCATTTATTTTCATGTGTGTGTCCTGTTGTTCATCTTTTATTTACTATGGCGGTGGTGGTGCGTGAGAGGCCCAGGTGTTCCGGGTAAACTCTGTAAAAGTGATTGGTAATATCAGCTCGTGGCAGCAGAGTTGTGACCTGCTGGTTATCAGCTTACATTTGATCACTCCTCAGATAACTCATTCAAATGTATGGTCTTTCTCCTCTTCCTTCAATTGAAAACTGATCTGTGGGACACACTCGACTCGGGTGCTACTGATATAGTTTAACAGTATGTCATTCAGCAGGCAACCTCCTCATGTCCCTTTGATCAGTTACTCTCAGATTTGAATTGGTTTATCAATGACTTGATCTTAAAAGGTGTCACCCCAAACCGTGAGACTCAACACTTACATTTATCTAAAGGTTCAGCCTTTCATGTCGCAAGCACACACCATGTCCATTGTGTCAACCTTGCTAGATATGCCTGGTTAGGTGGTGCAACCATCTTAAACTTCTCTGTTTTGTCTTTGTCTCACTAGGCTGTCCCTGAGATGACTGCAGCATTGAGCAAGTGAGCCAACATTCAGCTAAGCAGCCATCCCATCACTACCCGGGTACCAAGACCACACAGTTGCAACTCTCCTACAATCTCTACCTTAAAAGTTTCTGGAGCTACTTTTCTGGGAACACTAATAATGTTAACATCCTTCTTCCTACATGGAAACAGAACAACACTCAGTTTATAAGCCAGACATCTGTTTTTATGGACATAGGTATGATAATGCCACAAATAACGTTTTGCTTACCTGGCATAGGTGATCTTTTTGTTCCCTGTTAGTGCATATTTTGTAACATGTATTTAACACAGCGTTACAATAAAGGCAATCTTCAGGAAGTCTAAACCTGCCTCCTCACTAATGCACTTGTATTAATGTGTAGTCCACCGAAAGCTCTTGGTTTTAATGATAAAACTGACTGTAAATGACTGCTCTTTTACCATGTTTGCCTTTTAATTGCTTTTACTCTGCACTGAATTCCCTTCATGATCAATTTACAAAATTCCTGTTGACATTAAAGTGCACAGGATTAGTTTGCCATGTCTAAAAGCAGATCTTTTTAAAGGTCCATGCTATAATACTTTTTCTTCTGACCAACACTTTACATAACATCTTCAATTACAAACCCCTTGAGATTTGGTAGCTGAAACATCCCTCAATTGCTCACGTGTCTGGCTTAAAAATATTTTGTCATATAATTTGAATACAAACTTTAGCATTGATAATGTGGAAAGACGAAGGTAAGAAATAAGCTGAGAACACAGCTCAACACATTAGAACACAGATCAAATGTACCCTGCATTAGTCCGATCAGAGAGGACTGTACTTAATGTTGAGGTCTAGAGACTCCAGGTTGACTTTCAGTATGGTTTGTTTATAAAATGTCTGATTAGTGTGGCTCATGACATCATAATATGATTGCCAATTAGTAGTTGTCTTGTGATCAGTCTAGTGTCTCCAATCCCTAAGCAAGTATATCAGACAAACAAACCACCCAATTCCACCCCACACACCCAGCCCCATTGCTAAATTATATCACATTCAAAAGCATCAGAGCCAGTCACATTTCTGCTGAGCCCTGCTGTCTCAGAGCTCGGGCTAATGCCCTAATGCTGGTTTCTTTTGGTGACTCCATATGCTCATTTATTGTGGCAATTCCTGATAGATGTTCAGTGCCTGCTCACTAAAGCATGTTTCCCTGTCTTCAATGGACGATGTGTTGTGCTGGCAGAGCTGCCATTCACAGTTCCAAGGTGCCTTTGGCAATGAAGAGGATGGCTGTATGCCAGTGGAGGATGCCTCTGAGTTCATGTCTTTAGTGTTAGTCAGTGAGTTTCAGGAGGGTCTTTGAGGAGTGAGTCAGTGCTGGCTAAGAGATACAGTACCCCCTGTAGCCCTTTCCTATGTCTCAGGCAGGCTGCTGACAGGGGCATCTGCCTGAGATAGCCTGTACTTCTCCTCCATGAAAGGCTCCCTGGCCTGCAGGTGGATGAGGGGCTTGGTGTTGAAGCCTCTGCGGTACTCCTTGTTCCTCTTGTTGTAGATGTTGAGCCTGTGCTCCAGCTCAGGGCTGGTCTTGGTGGAGCCAGCAGGGCTGGGCAATTTGAGGTTGACAGGGTCCAAGCCCTTCTGGCCCAGACAGGAGTCCTCAGACAGGGAGGAGAGCAGCTCCTGCACCACGGCGCTGGGGTGTCCTCTGGGGCCAGGCTGTGTCCCCAAGCCCAGGGCCAGGGGGCTGCAGTAGGGCGGGGGGTAACAGCGCTGGCCGCTGTAGGAGTCTGTGGAGGTGGAGGCCTCGCGGACGGTGGAGCTGCAGTCGGTGGTGGAGCCCAGGGTGTGGCTACTTATACTGTGCTGGTGGGCGCTGAAGCTGGAGCAAGAGCGGGACACGGTGGTGTTGGAGGCCTCGCTCACAGAGCTGCCCGTCCGCTGCAGACAGCTGGACGCTGCATCTGCACTCACCAGAGACGAGGGCAGCTGGCTTGGGTTGTTGGGCAGGTGCACGTCTATGGCTGCAGTGGTGATGACACGAGCTGGGTCTGGGATCCCAACATCTACAAGAATCACATACAACTTGGACTCAACACATGATCCTGCTGACTGTCCGCAAAGCAAAGTACACAAACAAACCTGTGAGGGTGTAGATAATTGTTTATTCTTACCACTGCTTGCCTCACTGTAGTACTGGCTGATGTAGTTGTTCATGTCATCTTGAACAACATGATCTGAAAGAAATAAGAAACAACATAGGTATGTACTCTTTCTCAGAAACAATTGAATGAGTTGGATGTTTGTTCTGTACAGATCTCCCAGAATGCATCAGTCAGATATTCCTGACCAGAAGGTTGAACCCATAGGAGCAAAGCAAGGAATGTAAAAAGAGGTGAGGTGGTGGGTAGAAGGGCCTGTGGCTGGCATCTCTGACCTGTCACAGTTTACCTCTAAGTGCCAACCCCATTCCCTCAGGACCGCTAGACAGATGGGTTTTATTTATGTTTCTTCTTCAAATATTCATTTTAAGACTGTTCCAAGAAGGTAGAGAATGCTTGGACTAAAATGTGGCGTCAGAGACAATCACTCTGCGATTAATAACACATGAGCATGTGAGGAGCAGGCCCACTTAAAAGGCTGCAGTCTGACACAGCCTCTCTGTGAAACCTCAGATATATAGCAGAGAGAGGACCAGGGTGATTTATGTCTTAACTAAAGGAAAGTGCTTTGTTTCTCTACCTCCTGCAACTTATGATTTGTCTCCCTTTGAAATTTTAATGGCTCCTGTATTCATTGGAGTGTTTGTTCCGTATTTTAAAGACGTATGTTTTTATAATAGTTCAGTACCCCAATGCCAGTATGCCAGTCACCCTGCCCTCCTTCTCTTGAAAACAAACAGTGGGACATGAAAACAAACAGTGGGTTTAGGCGGATGCTCTCATGATTTAATCCGATCGCGGGTTATAGGCGTTGCAGCTTTTAAAGGCAATGCTCCTGCGTTCGCGGAGGTCCCATTCACAGAAAAACGCTGCTCAATTGGAAATTGCCATTAAAAGGTACTTTTTCTCTCATGACTAACTACCAGGAAGTTTGAAGAGACAGGCTGAGTGGTCAGGGAGATTATATTGAAGAGCTCACCTACACTGACAGCTCTTTGAAACTCCTGTGTCAAGCAACTTGGATGCCTTGAGCAACTCATTTGTTGATACACAAAGCAACTCAAAAAACATTGAAATTGCTTCAATGATGCCAATTTTTATACATTCCCGTTTGATATGTCTCTTGTGATGCGGTTCACAGCAGTACTGATGGATGTGTTGTCATGACAACTGTGTCCGAATTTTGAACAACCCTTCCTCCCCTTTTGTTCCATGCTGGCTGAAGACCCAGCTAGCCAGTAACTAGCTAACACCAGACACAGATGAAAGGGGAAACATATAAGTATCTTTGCCATAGATGAATAGGGTAAACTTTTAATTATATTTAGCTATCTAGCTATACAAACCACGCCCCTCTGCAAACACACCTTTTCCCATGTTGGTTACTAGGCGGTACTTATTTAAATTAGGCAAGAGAATATAATTTTACCATTGGTGCATTAAAATTAATATGATGTCACCTTGTCCATGTATCTAAGTGTTTGACATGGGGAGGGGACCAGTAACTTTATGATCAAACGTTATCAATGTAGAAGCAACAGTCATTAGTCATCATACTTTGATCTGGTTTCCTTCAAATATCATCACATTTGATGAAAAACATGATTTTGACTGTTCATACATAACCTTTATAAGCAGCATAGCCTATAATCCATGATCGGATTGAATCCCGGCCTAGGTTAGATACAATGGTCAACATACAGAAGTGCGACATAATTTTAAACCAATCTCTTGGTGTACAGTTTACAGGTACACTCCCCTATGGATTTATTTGGACAGTGAAGCTAATTTGTTTCTATGCTCCAGCATTTTGCATTTGAAATCAAATGTTTTATATGAGCCGACAGTACAGAATGTCACCTTTTATTTGAGGGTGTTTTCATACATCTGTTTTACCATTTAGAAATGAAAGCACTATGTATCTACTCCCCCCATTTGAAGGTGTCATAACTATTTGGAAAAATGTATTTATAGTGTATAAAATGTTGTCAACATTTTTATATTTGGTCCCATATTCCTAGCACACAATGACTACATCAAGCTTGTGACTCTACAAACTTGTTGGATGCATTTGCAGTTTGTTTTGGTGCTGTTTCGGATTTTGTTGTGCCCAATAGAAATTAATGATAAATAATGTATTGTGTCCTTTTATTGTTAAAAAAAAAGAATAGAATATGTTTCTTAACACTTCTATATTAATGTGGATGCTACCATGATTATGGATAATAATGAATAAATTGTGAATAATGATGAGTGATATCATACCCCTCAAAAATGATATCATCCCATTACTGTTAATGGTAAGAGGTTAGCATGATCTTTGTGCATCTATAACTTTCTCCCTCATCATTACCTCTACCCTCTGTAGTGCCTTGCGGTCCGAGGCCGAGCAGTTGCCAAACCAGGCAGTGATGCAACCAGTCAGAATGCTCTCGATGCTGCAGCTGTAGAACCTTTTGAGGATGTGAGGACCCATGCCAAATCTTTTCAGTCTTCTGAGGGGGAATAGGTTTTGTCGTGCCCTCTTCAAGACTGTCTTGGTGTGCTTGGACAATGTTAGTTTGTTGGTGATGTGGACACCAAGGAACTTGACGCTCTCAACCTGCTCCACTACAGCCCTGTCGATCAAAATGGGGGGCGTGCTCTGTCCTCCTTGTTCTGTAGTCCACAATCATCTCCTTTGTCTTGATCACGTTGAGGGAGAGGTTGTTGTCCTGGCATCACACGGCCAGGTCTCTGACCTCCTTCCTATAGGCTGTCTCGTTGTTGTTGATGATCAGGCCTACCACTGTTGTGTCATCGGCAAACTTAATGATGGTGTTGGAGTCGTGCCTGGCCATGCAGTCATGAGTGAACAGGGAGTACAGGAGGGGACTGAGCACACACCCCTGAGGGGTCCCTGTGTTGAGGATCAGCATGGTGGATGTGTTGTTACCTACCCTTACCACCTGGGGGCGGCCCGTCAGGAAGTCCAGGATCCAGTTGCAGAGGGAGGTGTTTAGTCCCAGGGTCCTTAGCTTAGTGATGAGCTTTGAGGACACTATGGTGTTGAATGCTGAGCTGTAGTCAATGAATAGCATTCTCACATAGGTGTTCCTTTTGTCCAGGTGGGAAATAGAGATTGCATTATCTGTGGATCTGTTAGGGCGGTATGCAAATTGGAGTGGGTCTAGGGTTTCTGGGATAATGGTGTTGTGAGTCATGACCAGCCTTTCAAAGCACTTCATGGTTACAGACATGAGAGCTACGGTCGGTAGTAATTTAGGCAGGTTACCTTAGTGTGGCACAGGGACTATGGTGGTCTGCTTAAATCATTTTGGTATTACAGACTTAGACAGGGAGAGTGGGAAATGTCAGTGAAGACACTTGCCAGTTGGTCAGCGCATGCTTGCAGTACACGTCCTGGTAATCCGCCTGGCCCTGCGGCCTTGTGAATGTTGACCTGTTTAAGGTCTTACCCATATCGGCTGCAGAGAGTGTGATCACACAGTCGTCCGGGATATCTGGTGCTCTCATGCATATTTCAGTGCTAAGCATAGAAGTAGTTTAGCTCGTCTGGTAGGCTCGTGTCACTGGGCAGCTCTCGGCTGTGCTTCCCTTTGTAGTCTGTAATGGTTTGCAAGCCCTGCCACATCCGACGAGCATCGGAGCCGGTGTAGAACGATTCGATCTTCATCCTATATTGACACTGCCTGTTTGATGGCTCGTCGGAGGGCATAGCGGGATTTCTTATAAGCTTACGGGTTAGGGTCCCACTCCTTGAATGCGGCAGCTCTAGCCTTAAGCTCAGTGCGGATGTTGCCTGTAATCCATGGCTTCTGGTTGGGGTATGTATGTACAGTCACTGTGGGGTCGACGTCATCGATGCACTTATTGATGAAGCCAATGACTGATGTGGTGTACTCCTCAATGCCATAGGAAGAATCCTGGAACATATTCCAGTCTGTGCAAGCAAAACAGTCCTGTAGCTTAGCATCTGCTTCATCCAGGGACTTGTAGTGACATCTCTTGCACTAAGATCTAGTGCCTTAGACCGGCTGCGCCACTTGGGAGCCCATGGGGAAGGGGACAAAATACATAAAGTGCTTCACTTTCCAAATAAACACGGAGGGGAGTGTATATTTACATAGAGGATCTTGTCCTCATTCAAACAGCACTCCCATAGCACTGAGGTCTCCGACTCAGAGGTCCCACACTGCTTGGCCTCCCATCAGGCTGCTGTTCTTGTGGAATTATTTTCCTTGTACAGTACTCTACTATTCTATCCTCCCTGGAATCTGGTGTGGTTTGTTAGATGTCTGTTGTGGTTTCCAGGTGAACGAAGAACATATTTTTGACCAAGCCAACCACTGATTAACAAACATGACCCAAAGCACAGAGCACTCTGTTCATTCAACCACTTTGCCTGGAAAATCTGATCTGACATGGCAAAAGCATCCCTCTATTCCCCTGACTTCAAGAGAGACCCTCTTTGGTTAGAAACCACAGCCAGAAGGCAAACCCTAGAGATAGAACCCTATGACATTGTTCTATCTTGATGAGACAATCTGCAGTGTTCTGATGTAATGCTACAGGATCAGGGTGTGGTACCTCTAGGGGCCGCTGCCTCCCTGGCTTTAGCCTGGCTGCGCTGATCGGGGCCCCCAGGGGCCAGGCCGTCCACCTCCTGGAAGCTGCTGCTCTGCTTGCCCCACACATGGTGGATCTGCATGGCAGCCTCTCGCTCTGCTACCAAGTCCAAGTCCTGCTGAGCCAGGTGGGCCCGCAGCTGCCTGATCTCAAACTAAAAGAGAGAGAGCGAGAAAGAGAGAGAGCAAGAAAGAAAGAAAGAGAGCGAGTAAGAGAGAGAAAGAAGGGGGGGGATACAAAGGGAGAACATACATGTGTTATCCTTGCATACAAACACCTGAATACCCTTTAAGAGCTCTGGCCCTAACGTCCACCCACTTTATCTTATCCACTAGCTACATTACTGGTAGTTGTTGGCTACATACACCTTAGCCGCTGTCTGAGGTCCTGAGTGCTCTGGAGCTGGTTTTCATCAAGGATCTCTGTGTTCTATGCTCCGTTCATCTTTCCCTTGATCCTGACTAGTCTCCCAGTCCATTCCGCTGAAAAACATCCCCATAGCATGATGCTGCTACCACCATGCTTCATCGTAGGGATGGTGCCAGGTTTCAGATGTGACGCTTGGCATTCAGGCCAAAAAGTTCAATCTTGGTTTCATCAGACCAGAGAATCTTGTTTCTCATGGTCTGAGAGTCCTTTAGGTGCCTTTTGGCAAACACCAAGTGGGCTGTCATGTGCCTTTTACTGAGGAGTGGCTTCCGTCTGGTCACTCTACCACAAAGGCCTGATTAGTGGAGTGCTGCAGAGATGGCTGTCCTTCTGGAAGGTTCTCCCATCTCCACAGAGTAACCCTGGAGCTCTGTCAGAGTGAGCATCGGGTTCTTGGTCACCTCCCTGACCAAGGCCCTTCTCCCCCGATTGCTCAGTTTGGCCAGGTGTCCAGCTCTAGGAGAGTCTATGTGGTTCCAAACGTATCTTTATAATCGAGGCTACTGTGTTCTTAGGGACCTTCATTGCTGCAGAATTGTTTTGGTACCCTTCCCCATATCTGTGCCTCGACACAACCCTGTCTCGGAGCTCTACGGACAATTCCTTTGACCTCATGGCTTGGTTTTTCTCTGACATGCACTGTCAACTGTGGGACCTTATGTAGAAAGGTGTGTGCTCTTCCAAATCATGTCCTATCAATTGAATTTACCACAGGTTGACTCCAATCAAGTTGTAGAAACATCTCAAGGATGATCAATGGAAACAGGATGTACCTGAGCTCAATTTCGAGTCTCATAGCAAATGGTCTGAATGTAAATAAGGTATTTCTGTTCTTTATTTTGAATACATTTGCAAACATTTCTAAACCTGTTTTCACTTTGTCGTTATGGGGTATTCTGTGGAAATACAGTTGATGCCAAATACATTTAAACTCAGTTTTTCACAATTCCTGACATTTAATCCTAGTAGAAATGTATTCTTTATTTTAAGAATGTGAAATGTCAGAATAATAGTAGACAGAATGATTTCAGCTTTTATTTCTTTCATCACATTCCCAGTGGGTCAGAAGTTTACATGCACTCAATTAGTATTTGGTAGCATTGCCTTTAAATTGTTTAACTTGGGTCAAACGTTTCGGGTAGCCTTCTACAAGCTTCCCAGAATAAGTTGGGTGAATTTTGGCCCATTCCTCCTGACAGAGCTGGTGTAACTGAGTCGGGTTTGTAGGCCTCCTTGCTCACACATGCTTTTTCAGTTCCGCCCACACGTTTTTGATAGGATTGAGGTCAGGGCTTTGTGATGGCCACTCCAATACCTTGACTATGTTGTCCTTAAGCCATTTTGCCACAACTTTGGAAGTATGTTTGGGGTCATTGTCCATTTGGAAGACCCATTTGCGACCAAGCTTTAACTTCCTGACTGATGTCTTGAGATGTTACTTCAATATATCCACATATATTTCCATCCTCATGATGCCATCTATTTTGTGAAGTGCACCAGTCCTTCCTGCAGCAAAGCACCCCCACAACATGAGGCTGCCACCCCCATGCTTCACGGTTGGGATGGTGTTCTTCGGCTTGCAAGCCTCCCCCTTTTTACTCCAAACATAACGATGGTCATTATGGCCAAACAGCTCTATTTATGTTTCATCAGACCAGAGGACAGTTCTCCAAAAAGTATGATCTTTGTCCCCATGTGCAGTTCCAAACCGTAGTCTGGCTTTTTTATGGCGGTTTTGGAGTAGTGGCTTCTTCCCTGCTGAGCGGCCTTTCAGGTTACGTTGATATAGGACTCGTTTTACTGCTGAAATAGATACTTTTGTACCTGTTTTCTCCAGCATCTTCACAAGGTCCTTTGCTGTTGTTCTGGGATTGAGCAAAGTACGTTCACGTTCATCTCTAGGAGACAGAACGCGTCTCCTTCCTGAGCGGTATGATGGCTGCGTGGTCCCATGGTGTTATACTTGCGTACTATTGTTTGTACAGATTAACGTGGTACCTTCAGGCGTTTGGAAATTGCTCCCAAGGATGAACCAGACTTGTGGCGGTCTATAATTTTTTTCTGAGGTCTTTTTCTGAGGTCAAGCAAAGAGGCACTGAGTTTGAAGGTAGGCCTTGAAATACATCCACAGGTACACCTCCAATTGACTCAAATGATGTTAATTATTTATTACATATCAGAAATGTCTAAAACCATTACATAATTTCCTGGAATTTCCCAAGCTGTTTAAAGTCACAGTCAACTTTGTGTATGTAAACTTCTGACCCACTGGAATTGTGATACAGTGAATTATAAGTGAAATAATCTGTCCGTAAACAATTGTTGGAAAAATTACTTGTGTCATGCACAATGCATACATATCCCTCTAATGGTTAGAACATAAACCTTTTCCCTCTTGGGTCAACAGGACCCAGCATGGTTGTACAGTGACAGTCATAATCCCTCAGCTTTACAATATTACATGGACAAATGTGACTGGATAATGGAAATCCCAGGATGGGAATAACAGTAATGTTGTGAATCATTATGACTGAATACAGAACCTGATAGTATCTCCTATTAAGGATATGTAATGTATTTATGAAATCAAGGGTTAGTGTGACACAATTCAGTGTTTGTCCGATTAAAGGTTTGGTTATTACACTAATGTGTTTGAATTTGAATGGGTTATTTGATATATTATCTATTCTTTCTGGCACTGTGCTGCCCTCTACTGGTCAAAGGTGTGTATGACAGGTAATGGCAACTAGTTAGACAGGTGTGTGAACATACTGCCTGCTCCTGGCAGATCTGGGTGAGTCTCTCCAGCTGCTCTTCCCTGACAGCTTTGGCCTTCTCATACTGCTGGTTCTCCATCTCCATCTCCGCTTTCACCTGCAGCACGTAGGCTGGGACAGAACACAGGACAGACTGTTATAGAGTCTGCTTTGTAGGGATAAACACGGTCACACTGACATAACTTGGTTTTTTTATATCCGTAGTAGGCCACATAAGAGGGATTATGATCAGTAAGAAAAATATGTTTCCTGTCTTAATTTCCTGTCTTAAATTAATCACTGTACGTGTGTGTGCATGTGAAACATGGAACTTCCACAGGAGGGCGTAACAATTGAAAACAGCTTAGAGTCAAGAAACAGTACAACGTGTGTGTATTTGTATCAGATTATGTATGTATTTGGCATTGTGTTGTAAAGCAAGTATTGGTTGTGGTTGGTAATATGCATGGCAAAAATGTTTCCGTAAAGCTCAGTAAAAAGCCAGTTAGGATAATGACATCCATAAGGGTGGAGCTGCAGAAATATTGTTGTTGTATCTCTGCAACCTGACAGTTAAGGACATGACACAGAGGAGACTGCATTCATCCACCCTCTGCACCCCATCCATCTACCCCCAGGCCCTCCCAGCCTCACCATCGATGATCCTCTTGACCCTCCAGATGCGCAGGGTGATGATGAGGCCGATTGCGTCCCAGGGGCTGCTGGGGCCGTTGGCTACCGTTGAGGCCACCATGGGGGCCAGGGACAGGACTATGACTGCACCGTCAAACACCTACACACACACACGACATGCACACACACGCGGCGCACACAAGCACACACACGCACACCCACGCACACCCACGCACACACAAAGATATTAGCAAGCAGACAATATTTGAATGAAAAACATGTACATATCCAAGTTTCAGAACATTCCCTCCAGGCCTGTGGGTGGTTTCCAGTCTGATGTCTGACATTGGGAGAATGATATTGCTGTGGAAGTGGTGGGGTGCTCTGAGCCCCACCTCAGGACTAATGGCCCCCCAGGGAGCTTACCTCCACTTTGTTCTCGATGTAATCCCAAATCCCCAGAACCACAATTCTGAACACCGTCTGAGAGAGCGGGGGGAGAGTGAGGGAGGGAGATAGGGAAGGAAAGGGTAAAAAGGAGTGGGGAAGAGAACCATAGCAATAGAATAAATGTCCTTTAGTTGTAAACACACCCCTAAAAATAAGAATGTCTCACCGAAAGTGAATTGCAGTTGTGATTCTGTTCTCTTTCATCTATCCACTGGCAATTCATCAATGACATACTCCTACAGTTCACTACCACAGCGGTCAGATTTCCTTCAAACAATTAGAGACACACACTGCACCAGCTACAGCTGACTCATCAGGGGCTGCAGAAGGCCACTGCACTCTTCTCCTCTCCTCTCTTTTTACATATTCAGGATTCCACCTGAGCAGAAGCTGTCCTGCCACAGCCAATACTTACATGAATCACTAAGGGTTAGCTTTCATTGATAACTAAAACACATACACATGGTAGATGGTGGCAGATTATGGTAAATTGCGTAATTCTGGCAACAATGGCTGACACATAAATAACGTGCCATAGAATTCTGCAGCACCCCGCCAGCTGTGCTGCAGTACACCGCAACTTTTAAAGGAAGAACCACTGTACTGTTTCTCAACCAAATAGAGCAGCAGACCGGTGAACAGAGAACTACTAAGATAAATGCTGCTAGGCCTGAGGAAACGGTAATCAATAGGGTTTACCTGAGGCTCTGGCGCTAGTTAAAAGCTACAGTGCAACAGAAAGCTCTATCGGCATTTTAGATAAAAGTGATTGTGTGGACGAAACGCAATACATCAAGAGCAATTAACAGTCACAGCAAGTTGTGAAGGGAAATAGTATCAGAATGAGTGAGATAGAGGAGGCTGTAATGCTGTGAACAAACATTAGGAGCAAATTAAATGGCTGTGTTTACGTTTAACAATATACTGTATGTGATGGACCAATAGAGTACATTGACCAACGCTCTAATAAGTCGATAAGTGTTGATAAAGGAAAGGCCAGGGCTTAATAGGGTGTTGTAATCAGGATGCACCACTGCACCTCTCTAGCTCACCTTTGTCTCATACAACTATCGCACACTATAGCATTAAATCAACCCTCTGCTACATCAGCTTTAAGTGAGCCAGCTGCCACTGTGGTGACTGTGGGGGGGGGGGGAGAGAGAGGGAGAGTGGCTCACCTCAGTGAAGAACACAGATAGAATGGCCAGGCTGATCCAGTGGATGATGCTGGCAAACTGGAACGCGTTGTTAACTGTGAAGACAGCACAGCAGAGACAACAATTCAAAATGCTAGTTTACCTCTGGGTTCAGATAATTTGTTAAATACCGGAGACAGACCCAAGCACAGACACATAGCCCTCTGTAACTCAGTGTGTAGCGCATGGTCATTGTAATGCCAGGATAGTGGGTTTGATTCCCGGGACTGCTTATACATAAAATGTATGCACACTTGACTGTTAGTTGCTTTGGATAAAAGCGTCTGTTAAATGGCATATACAGTGCATTCGGAAAGTATTCAGACCCCTTGAATTATTCAAAATTTTTTACATTACAGCCTTATTCTAAAATAGACTACATTGTTTTATCCCCCTGTCATCAATCTACACACAATACCCCATAATGATAAAGCAAAAACAGGTTTTTAGACATTTTTTGAAAATTGCTCAGTTTGGCCAGGCGGCCAGCTCTAGGAAGAGTCTTTTGATGGTTCCAAACTTCTTCCATTTAAGAATGATGGTGGCCACTGTGTTCCTGGGGACCTTCAATGCTGCAGAAATGTTTGTACCCTTCCACAGATCTGTGCCTCAGAACCCTGTCTCGGGGCTATACGGACAATTGCTTTGACCTCATTGCTTGGTTTTTGCTCTGACATGCACTGTCATCGGTGGGACTTTATATTGACAGGTGTGTGCCTTTCCAAATCATGTCCAATCAATTGAATTTACCACAGGTGGACTCCAATCAAGTTGTAGAAACATCTCAAGAATGATCCATGGAAACAGGATGCACCTGAGCCCCATTTTCGAGTCTCATAGGAAAGGGTCTGAATACTTATGTAAATAAATTATTTCTGTTTTTATTGTAATACATTTGCAAAAATGTCTAAAAACCTGTTTTCGCTTAGAATAAGGCTGTAACGTAACAAATTGTGGAAAAAGTCAAGGGGTCTGAATACTTTCCGAATGCACTGTATATACTGTATATATTATATAGTCAAAGATATGCATGCACAGGTTCGTCTGACTTCATGCCTATTCCTCAGCCTAATTGTGGCCAGCATCGTACTACATTAGGCTGTCAGCTACAGCATTTCTCTTCAAGTGCCACTTCCCTTTTGTCTTTATTTGTTGTGCTCACTGATCTGTTCTTCAGTCCATTCATCTTCCTCCATCCCTCCCTCTCTCTGTACATTCACCCAGCAGACAGACGACTTCTCTCTCCCCATTTATTTGTCTTACTTTACCTCCCAACCGTCCCATCTCTTCAATCTGCCTCCAGGGACTTGTTAAGACTTGAATGTGTTAAAATACATCCATATTGACCTGTAACCCATATAGCCCTACCATCCTTCATAGTGGTAGGGCTAGGCTACCCTGGGGTCGGAAAAAGGTTGCAAGTTCAAATCCCTGAGCAGACAAGGTACAAATCTGTCATTCTGCCCCTGAACAGGCAGTTAACCCACTGTTCCTAGGCTGTCATTGAAAATAAGAAATTGTTCTTAACTGACTTGCCTAGTTAAATAAAGGTTTTAAAAAATAAATAGAGCTTGTGACACCACAGAGGTGGGGGCTCCTGACCGTAACCCATGAAAGATGAGGACACCCACCTCCCTCTCCAGAGCAAGATGATGCAGATGAGGTCATCTCCATGTGCGCTGGGTCACAGTGGCATTAGACCACCTGACACTGTTTACTGAGGAATACTAATGATGCTGATATTATAGAGGAGAGGTCAGAGCCCCAGGTCCTGGACCTGTCACTGTGTAACAATCGGTACTGTATTATACAACAGGCCTAGCTCCAACATTAGCTACATTCCTACAACAGATGAGCATTTTTGTAAATTCCAAATTGCAGCATTTTTGTAAATTCCAAATTGCAACATTTTTGTAAATTCCAAACTGCAACATTTTTGTAAATTCCAAATTCCAACACAAATTCCACAGCTGTTTTGTGTGTATTCACTTCACTAAGGGTCGAATCACAATTGAAGATATGTGCAAGTAACTCAAATGTTCATGTATCTATAAGCCTAGATCCAGGTTCTAATACAGAGACAGGGTCACTCACACTGGAGAAGCTTGGTGTCGATGAGCAGCTCCAGACACAGCAGCACCACCACCAGGATGACACAAGCCACCAGGAAACAGTTGAAGCCTGCGCTCAGCAGACATACCTGCCATAGGGCTGCCCTCCGCCCACAGCATGGCTTCAGCCAGTTAGACCTGAGACCAGGGGGGGGTGCAGAAACAAAGCAGAATGTCATGAAATGCAAATCAGAGATGGAAATGTATTCAAATGTATTAGTTCTCTTTGAAACCTCTATGGTGGAGTCGTTGAGAAGCGCTTTCTACCATGTGTTCGACTCCGTTTCAGTCAGCAGAAGGCAGCGTTCCAATCAGGCACAAATACATACAAAACACATCCACACACACATACTACAGATACTACTGATTTGTGACAAGGTTTGTTGGCCAACACAGAGCTTGTGTTTGCCTTGTGGCACCACTCACCACATGGCCATATTTACTCAGCTTTACAAACAAAATGTATTGGCACTTTCGAGAGCTAAGCAGTATGTTGAAGCTATAGAACTCTAAACATGATGTTGATTTTTAGGATCTCTTTAATTTGAGATATAAAGAGAGATATTTCCCAGCCAGATCTCTGTGCTCAGTGTGCCTCATTCCTTTTGGAAGCAGACTCTGTTCTGTTGTGTTGTGTTCCAGCCATCTCCATGCTGGCTGTGGGACTGTTTAGCAGAGAGTGTTCTCTCTGCTACCGCACAGCAAGCGATACTGGTGCACCAAGTCTGGAACCAACAAGACCCTGAACAGCTTCTACCTCCAAGCCATAATACTGCTAAATAGATAGTTACATAGTTAACGGAATAGCTATCCAGACTGTATTGACCCTTTTTGCACAAACTTTTTTTACTCATCACATTGTTTATTATCTATCCTGTTGCCTAGACACTTTATTCCTAGTTATATGTACATGTCTACCTTATTTACCTTGTACTCCGGCACATCGACTCGGTACTGGTACCCTATGTAGGCTCCAGTGACAGTAGGCTCCAGTGATCCTCCTCCCTTGTACAACGCCATGCATTTTCATGTGTGGACATAAGAGTGGCATTTCCCAGGTGAGCTGGTTGCTTGTCTAGGTACATTGTGTCTGCCTTAAATCCAACTTGTCTCCCCTCTGTGTCCCTCCTACCAGACACTAGGCCTGAGAGATTCTAACAGGGATTTACGGTCAATAAATAATGACAGATCTGTGCGAGGCAGACAGGGCTTTACTTGCCTGTCACTACTCTGTCACCTTTCCCAGAGTGAAGAAATACCATGATCAACATCTGTCTCTAAGCACAAGAGAGGCAAAAATATTCTAGTTCCAGGCTTCAGGACAGAGCAGGCAAACAGACAGAGAGGCAGTCATTTTTTAAGCCACCGGGGCTATGCAAAGAGGGGTAGAGAGAGAAAAGAGAGAGAGTAAGAGTGTCCCAGTGAGAGGAGCCAATTTGCGGCTACAGCTGGACCTCCGGTGGAGGACTAGATATCCTGTCCACCTGGTGCCAAGGTCCGCAGAGGGGCTGGGGGCTGGAGCAGGGCCATGCTGTGTCAATGAGCACTCCCAGGGGCTAACTGGCACACGCTGCTGCCAAATGCACCCCTGCCAGTCACTCTGAGCCAAGCCATGCCAGCAGATTAGGAGCGCAACTCTGGAGGTGACAGGGAATTAGAGGAGGATTCCATGTGATAGCAGAAAATACATTAATTCATTCTATTTATTGGCCAGTAGTTAAAACATTTCTACCACAGCTATGCGAAAGGGTAGCACAATGACAAAGCACTTTTTTTCTGGAAACACCTATGTAAAGTTTTGGATTAAAAAGGCTAATTTAACGTATATGGTTTCATAATTAATTTACAGGGCTCCCTCCAGCAAAGAAGACCTCTCGAAGCTCAGAAATTACATTTTGGGGAAATCATTTTAAACCTGGAGCACTGAAGACTTGAATTGAAGTAGTATCAGTGGTAAAACTGAGTGAGAGTGGCTATAGAACAGGCAATACTTCAAGGAGCTCTACACACACACACACACACACACACACATGCACACACACAGTATTTGCCAGGAGGAAATGAGATCTGCGGATGGGTATTGGCCAGAAAGGTTTATAAAGGCATCAGGAGTAAATTGCGGTAGGTAGTGAAAGTGGGAGCGAGGGGAGATTGAACTGTGGTAGACGGAGGAGGAGGATTAAACCATGAGACTGATCAATACAGCCCAGGAGAGGAGAGGAGGTGAGCTGCTGGATATGACATCAGCTGATACAGCCCTCACAATAGACAGAGAGATGACAGAGTGGACAGAGATATAACTGTGTGTCAGGGAGCAGGTGTGTGACTGACCACACTCAGGCACACTGTTGGTGGCCCTTACTCCTGCTCCGCTCCACAGGCTGGGCTGGGTTTGGCTCAGACCCCTGCTAGTCTTACTGAAAAGGGCCTATCAGAAAAATACTGCTTTCATTTACAGTCAGTCCTAATCGAGCCAAGATTAAAGACAAAGTTAAGGCACCAGGCCTCCTTGTTGTTCTGGTGTGTGTGGAAAAGGGTGTGTGTGCTGTGAGCACCTCGGACCATGTTAATGGTGGTTACTCATCCCATCCGCCACCATTGTAGCCTAGTCCCAGATCTGTTTAACTCCTATGGCCATTATCATGCCAAATGTACAATTTATAACTATTGCCTTGTTCGTTGTCATGCCAATTCCTATGCCAACTCATATGTGACACGCAAGCGCAATGGGGGTGGATGACGCTAGTTCCTACTTCCCAGTAAGGGCGTTTTTGCAGACATGCCTTCTTAAACATGTGAACTTTCATGAGCCTTAATTACAAACTTGTATAGGAGTTGTAAATATGAATAATGGTAAATTAAGAGCCTAGTTTAGCCTGAGCTACTGTACATAGGTAGAAAGTCATAATCCTTCCTAGCTAGACATGATTGGCTGAGATAATGGAGGGCTTGACCATGCTGACGGTTGGCCAGGCGTTTCTTTACACGTTTCTTAAAGAGATGGGTGGGGCTATGGCTTAAGAGGGTGTGAACAATGCTGAATGGGCGTAAACAAAGAAGAGCTCTAGCACTCAAAATCTTTCCTAGGCATTTTCTCCTACTTGTCTCCTAAGTGGGATATTACCGTTTTTTTCAACTGCTAGCAAGAATCGGTCAATACTGAAGCCACTTTTTCAAAACTCTTCACACAGTCTGCATTACCAACACGCATCTTCGCCAAACAGTTCATCTCACCTCCAAAACTCACTCAAAACACCAAAACACTTCACACATGTCTCAAAATAAGCTCGTTCGACCATAACACTGGCAACAATTACTCACTCAGAATGCATACATTCACTCATAACACACTGACCTAAAAAACACTAACAACAGGGAGCATTACATAAATGAGGAACTTTTCTCTTTGAAGTTTGAATGATTTTTCACATAAATCAGTATTTCATTATAGAATAAGAATAACACATTTTCACTTTATTGACTGTACTAAAGTACATGTAAGAAGAATTAATCAGAAACGCAGCATTTGGCTTCAATAGCCTTTATTTTTTCGATATATTTGTATATAATAATTTACTTGTGAAAAATAAAAAGTTGAAACAAAAAACGAATTCCTGAAATTCCAGGGCTGCAATAATAATGACAAAAACCCCATCAACAGCATGTATAGTATAATCACTCCTACTGTACAGTACTGTGAGGGTTCTAGTTCTCCCTCTCTCCTGCAATTGGCCACAAGTTCTCATCAACATCACATCTCATGTCTTCTCTGGTGATGCATCTTGGAAAGTATCTTCTGGAATGTCTAATCCAACCCTGGCAGTCCTCAGGAGAAGTGTCTCCACCCCCCGCATTCATGGCATCCAGTAAGGACATCTGGTCATGTGGATGGTGGTCATAAACCTTCCACCTCCACGCAGAGAGAAACTCCTCTATGGGGTTTAGGAAGGGGGAGTATGGAGGCAGGAATAGTACTGATATCCTGGGATGTGCAGCAAATCAGTCTGTGACTGCAGCAGAGTGGTGGAATGCCACATTATCCCACACAACAACGAAGGTAGTGGAGTTTCTTGCCCCTCTCTCCTCCGCTGGCACAAGTCCATTATGCAGGTCATCCAGATAAGAACTGAGCCTCTCTGTATTGTAGGGGCCAATGAGTGGTTTGTGTAACAGCAGACCATCATTGGACAGTGCTGCACACATTGTGATGTTGGCTCCTCTCTGGCCTGGGACATCCACGGTTGCTCTCTGTCCAATCACATTTCTTCCCCGAGGTGTGTTTTTGCCAGGTTAAATCCAGCTTCATCCACAAAGATGAATGTATGTGCAGTTTGCCTGGCTTCCATCTCCATTACTCTCTAAAATACAATAAATCCACAGTTTTACAGTACTTTACATTATGCATTGCTGTGTATGTACCCTGTTTGGTTATTGAACAGACATCTTACATGGATATATTGATACCAGAGTTTTTTCACACGTTCACCGTTTCTCTCAAAGGGTACAGTGTACAACTGCTTCATCCTTATTTTATGTTTCTCTAGAACTCTGGCAATTGCCGTTGCGCTGATCGTATTCACATTTCCAAAAGTGATATTGTCTGCCAGCACTCGGTCCCGAATTTCCCGCAGTTTTATTGCATTGTTGCCAATTACCATGTCAATAATGGCAATTTCCTGCGCATCTGATCATATTCTGCCTCTCCCTCCTGTGGGAGGCAACCTTTGGGATCCTACTGAAAAACACAAAACAATCAATATATTTCAAAATGTCAGTACATGTAAAAATGTGAACATACTATATTGTACTGTAATATGTAGTTCAATTATCATTGAAGGATGTTTTGCTAGAAAATGTGTACTATTGATGCAACTGTTGAACGCTGCAGATTTGGTTGCACCTTTAAACCGGCCTCTCTCAAAGAGAGACCATGGTTTACAACATGGTCAATAATTGTGGCCCTTATCTCATCAGAGACCACCGCTCTTGGTCTTCCTCTCCCTGCATTCTCCCTGTCCCTGCCACTCTTCTTTCCCCACCAACCTGTCTTCCTTGATCCATGTTTCCAAACTAAATCATTCCGAGGCTGTCCTCTTTTGTCTGTTTGGTAACGAGACTAAAAACAGGACACTTGGGTAGGCTTTCATGGATTGATTACAGTTTTTTTACAGTCGCTAGGACACATTTCTCAATACTTAAGTCACTTTTTCAAAACTCTTCACACAGTTCTCCTAACCAACTTTCAGCTCGGCACAGCAGTTCATTTCACATTCAAAATGCACTAAAACTACCAAATCACTTCATACATGTCTCAAATCAACACATTCTTCCACAACACTAGCAAAGGTTGACAGCCAACAAACACACTTTGTCACCCACAAAACAATGACCTAAAAAACACTAACAACATGTAGCATTATACAATGTTTTCTTGTGTAAAACAAGGACACATCTCTGTTTATAATTCACTGCAATATATGTTACTGGAATGAATCAGACATGATGCAGAATGCTTCAATATATTTTATGTCTTTTATTATTTTTATTTTTTTTTGCAGTGAGTAATTCCAAAATACAAGAGGTTGTATACACACCATCAACTGATACAGATACAATAGTAATGCTAATCTACTCGGTCTTCTCCATTTGGCCACAGGTTCTCATCCACATCACATCTTATGTCATCTAGGGCAATACACCTAGGAAAGAATCTTCTGGCATGCCTGATCCATCCCTGGCAATCTTCTGCTGATATGTCCAGGCATCCAGCATTCATTGCATCCAGGAGGGACATTTGATCATGTGGATGGTGGTCATAAACCTTCCACCTCCATGAGGAAAATAATTCCTCTATGGGGTTGAGGAATGGAGAGTAAGGTGGGAGGAAAAGTGACACCATTCTGGGATGGGCTGCAAACCACTCAGTGACTGCACGGGAGTGGTGAAATGCCACATTGTCCCATACAATTATAAATGTTGGCTGATTTCTTCTCTCTGCATCCCTTTCCTCACCTAGCACAACCCTTCCATAGAGATCATGCAGGAACGCAAGGAGACGTTCAGTGTTGTATGGCCCAATTAGTGGTTTGTGTAACAGCAGTCCATCAGTGGATATTGCTGCGCACATTGTGATGTTGGCACCCCTCTGGCCCGGGACATCCACTGTGGCTCTCTTCCCAATCACATTCCTCCCTCGTCGCCGTGTTTTGGCCAAGTTGAAACACGCCTCATCCACAAAGATGAAAATGTGGCGTGTTTGCCTGCCTTCAATCTCCATGACTCTCTAAAATAAATCCACAGGGCAACATAAGCTGTTACAGTAGTAAACATTACCTAAAAATATGTCTTTGTGTGTGTTTGGTTTTGTTTAAAAACAGTTCTGTATTTTATTGTGATCTTACCTGGACATATTGGTTCCTGAGTTGCTTGACATGTTCAGAGTTCCTCTCAAAAGGCACAGTGTACAACTGTTTCATCCTGACCTGATGTTTTTTCAGAACTCTAGAAATAGTTGTTATGCTTACACTGTGAATATTTGCAAAAGTAACGTTGTCTGCCAAGACTCTGTCTCGAATCTCAGTGAGTTTTATGCCATTGTTTCTGATGACCATATCAACAATGGCAGTTTCCTGCACATCAGTGAGCATCCTTCCTCTCCCACCTGTGTGAGGTAACCGTTGAGTCCTAAGCAGAAATGCAAAAGCAATTACACACAAGTCTATTTACTTCTGTAATGTGCAACTCAGTCATATGCCCTTGCAGAATACAAGTTACCTGTTGGTTTGCCGGAAAACTCTAACAATAGATGCCACTGTTGAGCGTTGCAAATTTGGCTGCACTCTCTGACCAGCTTCTCTCATTGAGAGACCATGATTTACTACATGATCAATTACAGTAGCTCTGATCTCATCTGAGACTACAGCTCTTGATCTTCCTCTTATTCTTCTTCCACCACGCATACGTATTCCTCGCCCCCTCCCAGCCACTCTTCTTCCTCTTTCAGCCACTTCGCTATTTCTGGCTGGGTCCATGTTTACATCACAATACAAAACTATTC
This sequence comes from Brachymystax lenok tsinlingensis, assembly GCA_030435695.1. NCBI lineage: Eukaryota > Metazoa > Chordata > Actinopteri > Salmoniformes > Salmonidae > Brachymystax > Brachymystax lenok. The sequence continues at coordinate 27,325,394 of CM059818.1, read as the reverse complement.
AGCAGTTGTCTCCTTTTGTAATGAAATTGAAAGAGTAACACCTGTGTAGATGTTCATCTACAATGAGAATCAGCTGTGGTTGGTCCAATTGTCCAATTGTTTTTATAGCATTTAATTTTAAGATTTAAAATATATTTCATTAAAATATTTCTGTAGAAATGTAGCAAATTGCTGTCTTATTCAGTTTTGTATTATGTTATTGTTTTGAACATAAGTTTTGAAAACAGTATATAAGCATGTGCAAATTGGCCTGTAGGTACACAGAGTTTTGGCGGTTGTTGTGTCGAAGTGAGAAAAGAGTTAATGTAATTTGAAAGATGTAGTCATTGAATGCATTTTGTGCCAAAGCAATGATAAATGATCCACAGTTTAGCCCACATATACTTCTGTTGTGCTCACTGTGTGAAGAGTTTTGAAAAAGTGACCTAAGTTTTGAGAAATGTGTCCTAGCGACTGTAAAAAACTGTAAATATTCTGCTGAGATTTTCTATGTTTCAATCTGGTTACTGCAGAAATGCACGACATTTGACATCAATCTGTTTTGAATCTGTTTTTCACAGTTTTGGAAACAGTGTGTTAGCATTTGAAAACATGTGCTGCAAATATATAGTTTTGCAGGTGGTGGAGTATAAAAGCAATGAAAATGATTCACAGTTTGGTCCACATACACTTCTGTTTCGCTGACTGTGTGAAGAGTTTTGACAATGTGACTTCAGTTTTGACCAATGCATGTTAGCAATTGAAAAAAACGGTACATTTATCAACTTTTAAAGCAGCATGCTTCCTCCAATTACAGTGTATGATACACTTTAAAAGCATTTAGGATTTTTCGACATAAGCCCCCATTGGGACGGGATGTCACATATGGAGTTGTCATGACTCTTGGAATGACACCTTCCACTGACACTGTGTGTAGCACAATATTCTTACAGTGAGTCTTCAAACTGTAATGTTTATTCAAATTGTATCTTGTTGGTAGTAACTCTGGAGAGGACAAATGAAGTGGTGACCATGAAGTGTCTCATCAACTCAGCTAGAAGCCATGAACCTTCTATCAGCCTAACAAGTCAAAGATAAGTGTTGGATGTGTGAGGTAAGAAATTATTTTATTTTTATTTGCCATGTGTAATGAATACTGTAACAAATTGGATATTTTTATGATCACAAACTGCTCTCCCAATAGAGCCAGTGGTTATGTTGGCTGCTCTTGGACACGATCGCTGCTCTCAGACATAGTTGCCGCCCTTGGACCTGATGACCGGGGTTCGAGTGCTGACGTTACCATTTAGCCCCTCTGAATTTCTGTTAGACTGCCACATGCAGTGACTCATTTGGATGTGTTTGATGTCTTGGAGCTTGACTTCCCTACGTTTCTCCTACAGCTGGGCCTGGAGCTTGTTTGGAGATTCTATCAGGGGAGTGCAGCTACATGTCTACTAATAGGGAAATATGGTCCTCTTCCACAAAGCACAGGCTTCAGCAGGGACACACATTTTAATTTGACCTTTCTTTAAATAGGCAAGTCAGTTAAGAACAAATTCTTATTTTCAATGACGGCCTAGGAACAGTGGGTTAACTGCCGTGTTCAGGGGCAGAACAACAGATTTTTACCTTGTCAGCTTGGGGATTTGATCTTGCAACCTTTCGGTTACTAGTCCAACGCTCTAACTACTAAGCTACCTGCCGTCCCAATGTTGGTTTTAGATTTTGCATTTATTAAAAAAAATAAAGTTAAATATTTCATTTACATAAAGATTCAGACCCTTTACTCAGTACTTTGTTGAAGCACCTTTGGCAGCGATTACAGCCTCAAGTCTTCTTGGGTATGGCGCTACAAGCTTTGCACATCTGTATTTGAGGAGTTTCTCCTATTCTTCTCTGCAGATCCACTCAAGCTCTGCCAGGTTGGATGGGAAGCGTCGCTGCACAGCTATTTTCATGTCTCTCCAGAGATATTTGATTGAGTTCATGTCCGAGCTTAGCTGGGCCACTCAAGGACATTCATAGACTTGTTCTGAAGCCACTCCTGCGTTGTCTTGGCTGTGTACTTAGGGTCATTGTCCTGTTGGAAGGTGAACCTTCGCTGCTGTCTGAGGTCCTGAGTGCTCTGGAGCAGGTTTTCATCAAGGATCTCTGTGTTTTATGCTCCGTTCATCTTTCCCTTGATCCTGACTAGTCTCCCAGTCCATGCCGCTGAAAAACATCCCCATAGCATGATGCTGCTACCACCATGCTTCATCGTAGGGATGGTGCCAGGTTTCAGATGTGACGCTTGGCATTCAGGCCAAAGAGTTCAATCTTGGTTTCATCAGACCAGAGAATCTTGTTTCTCATGGTCTGAGAGTCCTTTAGGTGCCTTTTGGCAAACACCAAGCGGGCTGTCATGTGCCTTTTACTGAGGAGTGGCTTCCGTCTGACCACTATACCATAAAGGCCTGATTAGTGGAGTGCTGCAGAGATGGCTGTCCTTCTGGAAGGTTCTCCCATCTCCACAGAGTAACTCTGGAGCTCTGTCAGAGTGAGCATCGGGTTTTTGGTCACCTCCCTGACCAAGGCCCTTCTCCCCCGATTGCTCAGTTTGGCCAGGTGTCCAGCTCTAAGAGAGTCTATGTGGTTCCAAACGTATCTTTATAACCGAGGCCACTGTGTTCTTAGGGACCTTCATTGCTGCAGAATTGTTTTGGTACCCTTCCCCATATCTGTGCCTCGACACAACCCTGTCTCGGAGCTCTACGGACAATTCCTTCGACCTCATGGTTTGGTTTTTCTCTGACATGCACTGTCAAGTGTGGGACCTTATGTAGAAAGGTGTGTGCTCTTCCAAATCATGTCCTATCAATTGAATTTACCACAGGTTGACTCCAATCAAGTTGTAGAAACATCTCAAGGATGATCAATGGAAACAGGATGTACCTGAGCTCAATTTCGAGTCTCATAGAAAATGGTCTGAATACTTATGTAAATAAGGTATTTCTGTTCTTTATTTTGAATACATTTGCAAACATTTCTAAACCTGTTTTCACTTTGTCGTTATGGGGTATTCTGTGGACATACAGTTGATGCCAAATACATTTAAACTCAGTTTTTCACAATTCCTGACATTTAATCCTAGTAAAAATTCCCTGTCTTAGGTCAGTTAGGATCACCACTTCATTTTAAGAATGTGAAATGTCAGAATAATATTAGAGAGAATGATTTATTTCAGCTTTTCTTTCATCACATTTCCAGTGGGTCAGAAGTTTACATGCACTCAATTTGTATTTTGTAGCATTGCCTTAAAATTGTTGAACTTGCGTCAAACGTTTTGGGTAGTCTTCCACAAGCTTACCACAATAAGTTGGGTGAATTTTGGCCCATTCCTCCTGACAGAGCTGGTGTAACTGAGTCAGGTTTGTAGGCCTCCTTGCTCACACACGGTTTTTCAGTTCTGCCCACAAATGTTCTATAGGATTGAGGACAGGACTTTGTGATGGCCACTCCAATACCTTGAATTTGTTGTCCTTAAGCCATTTTTCCACAACTTTGGAAGTATGCTTGGGGTCATTGTCCATTTGGAAGACCCATTTGCGACCAATGTTTAACTTCCTGACTGATGTCTTGAGATGTTGCTTCAATATATCCACATATATTTCCATCCTCATGATGCCATCTATTTTGTGAAGTGCACCAGTCCTTCCTGCAGCATAGCACCCCCACAACATGATGCTGCCACCCCCGTGCTTCACGGTTCAGATGGTGTTCTTTGGATCGCAAGCCTCCCTCTTTTTCCTCCAAACATAACGATGGTCATTATGGCCAAACAGTTCTATTTTTGTTTCATCAGACCAGAGAACAGTTCTCCAAAAAGTACAATCTTTGTCCCCATGTGCAGTTGCAAACCGTAGTCTGACTTTTTTCTGGCGGTTTTGGAGCAGTGGCTTCTTCCTTGCTGAGCGGCCTTTCATGTTATGTTGATTTAGGACTTGTTTTACTGTGGATATATATAATTTTGTACTTGTTTTCTCCAGAATCTTCACAAGGTCTTTTGCTGTTGTTCTGGGATTGATTTTCACTTTTCGCACCAAAGTACGTTAATCTCTAGGAGACAGAACGTGTCTCCTTCCTGAGCGGTATGATGGCTGCGTACTATTGTTTGTACAGATGAACGTGGTATCTTCAGGTGTTTGGTATTTGCTCCCAATGATGAACCAGATTTGTGGAGGCCTACAATTTTTTTTCTGAGGTCTTGGATGATTTCTTTTGATTTTCCCATGATGTCAAGCAAAGAGACACTGAGTTTGAACGTAGGCCTTGAAATACATCCACAGCTACACCTCCAATTGACTCAATTAGCCTATCAGAAGCTTCTAAAGCCATGACATCATTTAAAAAAAAATCCAAGCTGTTTAAAAGCACAGTCAACTTAGTGTATGTAAACTTCTGACCCACTGGAATTGTGATACAGTGAATTATAAGTGAAATAATCTGTCTGCAAACAGATGTTGGAAAAATTACTTGTGTCATGCACAAAGTAGATGTCCTAACCAACTTGCCAAAACTATAGTATGTTAACAAGACATTTGTAGAGTGGTTGAAAAACAGGTTTTAATGATTCCAACCTAAGTGTATGTAAACCTCCGACTTCAACTGCTCCTGCTCTGCCTGTGACCCTGCCCAGCTTCTGGATCTTTGCTGCCCCAATCGTACCTGCTTCTTTTCCAGTCTCCAATACCAAGATGACATTTACCATGTACAGATGTAGGTTCTTAATTTGATCACACAGATCACACAGTAGGAAATGTAAACTTGTAGTGTAATCGAGTTTTAAAAACCCTTCTAAAGTTAAACATCTCCACTTTCAAATGTCATGGCTTGATTTGCCTTAACGAAAAATGTAGCAACCCCTACAAAGATGTCCATTACTTATAATTCACATAATAATTCACATTTCCTGTTATTGCAGGATTATTTTCCTGCTGTAGCAAACTGCTCAAATTAAGATCCTACATCTGTAAGAGCAACTTTAAATGTTAAAGCAGTTATTTTATTTTGCTTTTCCATCATTACTAAACGTTTACTATGAGGTACTTTGCCTCTTATCTTTTGTGATAACTCACTTTGATTTCCAGGTATTTTAGTACTGGGCCTTTCGTCAGTAAACCTTAAAAGTAACATTTCAAATAAATTATTAATTGATATATGTTGATGATTTGTGTATTTTCCAGGAGCTTGCTCGATTGTCTTGATAAAAGAGATCAGGGAAGAATTCTCCTGTTTACTCCATATTGGCTTAAATGGGTTTCTGGTTTTTCACTTCCCTCTGAAAAATCTGTCGTTAATATTTCACAGTAACATTAAATAAATACTAATAAATACATTATTTCTGTTTTAAAATGTCATTTTTGTACTTTTACTAAAGATAGATGACACACATTGGAAATTGTCAAGGGTCTCAGTGTAGCAGGTAAAGCGGAGTCAGGCGCAGGACAACAGAGAAGAGTAATCACCTATCTTTACTCAACAAACTACAAATTCCAAGTAGTAAAATACAAGCTCACAAAACTGACCAACTTACAATAAACAAACACGCACAAAATCATGGCGGAAACAGAGGGTTTAAATAAGGAACATGTAATTATGGGAATAGAAACCAGGTGTGTATAATGAAGACAAAACAAACGGAAATTGAAAAGTGGATCGGCGATGGCTAGAAGACCGATGACGTCGACCGCGGAACGCCGCCCGAACAAGGAGAGGGACCAACTTCGGCGGAAGTCGTGACAGAAATGTCCAAATGTAATGTTGTATTATAATGCTGTGTAATGACCTTCTGGTGTAAAAACGTGGAAATGAAAGACAAAAACTACATTTTAAGTGAGAAGTAGGCAGGTCTGATGCCAAAATAGAAAGGAAATTGACAAGAGCAGCATTTGGCCTACTTCACCCATGGAGAGTATGAATGAGGCAACAGTAGACCAACATCCTCACACACTCAGTTTTAAGAAAAGCTCCATTGAAGCCAAAGTGTAAGTATGAAAAGGGCTAAATGAGGAGCTCTGAACCGGGTGTGCTGTGCCAATGTTCTGAAACTGATCAAAGCACTTGATTGATATCTCAATTGCACATTTACACTAGAACTAGTCTGCTCTCTCTGAAAAACTCCAAGGCATTAGAAACCAGACCTATGGCAGCAGTCACACCATTACCGTTGATTCCAAAAAGTTAATCAGTTTGAAAATCGATTGGGCCAGCCTTGTTGTTCCCTCAGTTTTAAAACCTGTAAATGTATGGTAATGAGGTAGATGTGAGATATTTCCACCAACAATAGGAAGTGATTGTTAAACCCGTCCAAGCCTGTCTAATATTTCTCCCTCTGTTCTGATAACTCCATGGCTCTATGGGTTCTCCATGTAGAAACTCCAACCAATTTACACCAATCTGCTGAACTCAGCATGCATAGGCAGAGGAAAATGGACTAGCACTGTGAGCCTGCAGCTAACTTTAGTTTGGGGAAGTTATTTCCTTGTCATCTGCAAAGGCTTTTTGCTGTCTTTTCCTGACAAACCCACTACCTATCCAAGAACTTAAAAAAGGCATTGATTTCCTCCAAAAAAAGCATAGACAATTGCACTCTATTGTTTTAAAATCATTACAAATGTCAATGTAACAACTGGCGGAATCCCTGAGACCACTGCTGAATCATCTGTCATCATCACAGCCAATAGAATCAGTCCCTGAGAGAGGAAAACCAACTAAGTACTAAATATGCTGAATATGGCTTCTTTTGCTGTTACCACAGGTAATCAATTGTACATCTGAGAGGTTCCGCATTTATTAACTATTCATCACACTAACGCCAGGGGAATTGGCAAATTCTTTGCAGGGATTTACAGTGAGGGAAAAAAGTATTTGATCCCCTGCTGATTTTGTACGTTTGCCCATTGACAAAGAAATGATTAGTCTATAATTTTAATGGTAGGTTTATTTGAACAGTGAGAGACAGAATAACAACCAAAAAATCCAGAAAAATGCATGTGAAAAATGTTAGAAATTGATTTGCATTTTAATGAGGGAAATAAGTATTTGACCCCCTCTCAATCAGAAAGATTTCTGGCTCCCATGTGTCTTTTATACAGGTAACGAGCTGAGATTAGGAGCACACTCTTAAAGGGAGTGCTCCTAATCTCAGCTTGTTACCTGTATAAAAGACACCTGTCCACAGAAGCAATCAATCAATCAGATTCCAAACTCTCCGCCATGGCCAAGACCAAAGAGCTCTCCAAGGATGCCAGGGACAAGATTGTAGACCTACACAAGGCTGGAATGGGCTACAAGACCATCGCCAAGCAGCTTGGTGAGAAGGTGACAAGAGTTGGTGCGATTATTCGCAAATGGAAGAAACACAAAAGAACTGTCAATCTCCCTCGGCCTGGGGCTCCATGCAAGATCTCACCTTGTGGAGTTGCAATGATCATGAGAACGGTGAGGAATCAGCCCAGAACTACATGGGAGGATCTTGTCAATGATCTCAAAGCAGCTGGGACCATAGTCACCAAGAAAACAATTGGTAACACACAACGCTGTGAAGGACTGAAATCCTGCAGCGCCCACAAGGTCTTCACAAGGAAGCACATATACATGCCCGTCTGAAGTTTGCCAATGAACATCTGAATGATTCAGAGGACAACTGTGTGAAAGTGTTGTGGTCAGATGAGACCAAAATGGAGCTCTTTGGCATCAACTCAACTCGCCGTGTTTGGAGGAGGAGGAATGCTGCCTATGACCCCAAGAACACCATCCCCACCGTCAAACATGGAGGTGGAAACATTATGTTTTGGGGGTGTTTTTCTGCTAAGGGGACAGGACAACTTCACCGCATCAAAGGGACGATGGACGGGGCCATGTACCGTCAAATCTTGGGTGAGAACCTCCTTCCCTCAGCCAGGGCATTGAAAATGGGTCGTGGATGGGTATTCCAGCTTGACAATGACCCAAAACACACGGCCAAGGCAACAAAGGAGTGGCTCAAGAAGGAGCATATTAAGGTCCTGGAGTGGCCTAGCCAGTCTCCAGACCTTAATCCCATAGAAAATCTGTGGAGGGAGCTGAAGGTTCGAGTTGCCAAACGTCAGCCTCGAAACCTTAATGACTTGGAGAAGATCTGCAAAGAGGAGAGGGACATAATCCCTCCTGAGATATGTGCAAACCTGGTGGCCAACTACAAGAAACGTCTGACCTCTGTGATTGCCAACAAGTTTTTTGCCACCAAATACTAAGTCATGTTTTGCAGAGGGGTCAAATACTTATTTTTCACGTTTTTATTTTTTATTTTTATGTTGTTATTCTGTCTCTCACTGTTCAAATAAACCTACCATTAAAATTATAGACTGATAATTTCTTTGTCAGTGGGCAAACGTACAAAATCAGCAGGGGATCAAATACTTTTTTCCCTCACTGTATACAATGAAAAGTACAAGTTAATTTGGTAGTGTAACGATGTGCGCTGAGAGTCGGGAAGCAAGTTCAGGGAGTGAGTGTTTTAATAAATAAACACAACTAAATACAAAACAAGAAACACAAACAACGCACAGACACGACACTGGAACAGCAACAATGACGACTGGGCAAGAAACCAAAGGGAGTGACATATAAAGGTCAGGTAATCAAGGAGGGGATTGGGTCCAGGTGAGTGTCATTATGCCCGTAATGCTGGTGACAGGTGTGCGCCATAACGAGCAGCCTGTTGACCTAGAGGCCGGAGAGGGAGCACACATGACAGGTAGGAATATGGGGGATTTGAAATGTTTATCTTCCAACTCTAATTGGACTTCTGTAAAAATACAGTAGCATGCGACTGCCAGTCATTCTGATACGTGCACCTGTTACAGTTAGGAAGCAAGCCTACACTCAATCTCAAACTCCTATGATGCAGATTTTTTTTAAATGCCACATAACTTGGAGATTCTTTTTGCACACCTGTACCATGACATACAGTGAGTTTAGTGCCAAAAGGGATTCAGGCTATTCTTTGCCGAAGAAATAAGCTTTTAATATAAGGCAAATGAAGATGGATCGGCCTACATCTGCAGTGCAGCAGACAGGCTGGTTCAGAAAGAAAGAGTTTTCACCAGGACACTTGAGCTCTCTTGCTCTCAGCCCAAAAAGCAATCTAGCCCTTTGCATGTCTGTGAAAATTAACAAACCCTCAAACCATGCCTGTAAATGTCATCTATTGTCATCTAACTGTTCTGCCTGTTTTATGAACATTTAAAAATCTTGTCCATGTTCTGTTATAATCTGCACCCGGCACAGCCAGAAGAGGACTGGCCACCCCTCACAGCCTGGTTCCTCTCTAGGTTTCTTCCTAGGTTTTGGCCTTTCTAGGGAGTTTTTCCTAGCCACCGTGCTTTTACACCTGCATTGCTTGCTGTTTGGGGTTTTAGGCTGGGTTTCTGTACAGCCCTCCGTGACATCAGCTGATGTAAGAAAGGCTTTATAAATAAATTTGATTTGATTTGATTGTGCTACCCGGCATGTGGTACCTGCTGCACAGCCAATTTGATGGAGAGGACTGTTCTTCTGTGTGTTTGACTCCCCTCTACTCTTTTCAGAAATCCATCTACAGATACCAGGTAGGTAGAATATGACTCTGGCTTCTGCTGATATATATTACTCCTGTCAAGATTCAGTTCAAATTCATTCTGAACTGTATTCTTACGTTCTGTGATGATCATATCACTTCAATCTTAATTCTACTGTCTGTTGAAATGTACAAGTGAGTGCATCATTAACTGCATCGTTTGTATCATTTTTGCTGAGCAACAGTCATGTCTCAACGGTTACAGGATAAGTAGCCGGAGGACTTGATGCCAGTAGCGCACTCAGAGCAAATTTGTAATCAATCTACCCTGCACTAGTCTGGCCATGTGTAAGCTAATCTAATACCATACTTCTCACCATCACTGTATGTATCAGCCCTGTGCATCTCACTGCAGAGCCAGCACACCACAGAGTCAGTCCATCCACCTCCACCCAACATGGAGACCAGTCCACATTCATCAAATGGAGCCATTTCACACTAATCTTTGGCAGGCATATTTGTGAATGAATGGGGCGGGGGAGCAGGGTGAGAGTCCCTCTTCTCTCACTCCCCTCCAGTCACAATACCAGGTTGACCCACATGAACCATCTGTCATTGCTGCGGCGCGTCACACAGGCCCGTTGAGATCAGTGGCATATGCTGCTGTTCCTGCTGCTGGAAGCTTGGGACTAGGGGTGGCATGCTGATCTTGACGATGATATACCCAGAGACGGGTTGTGGGCCTGGGTTGGCAGCTCAGAAAAGAGCCCTGGCCCCTGTGGCAGCTCTGGAGAGGCCTGGGGCCTCATTTATAACCGTTGTGTGAATTATACACTAAATATTTGCATGCCCCATTTCTGAAAATAATACGTACTTATAAAAATATTGAGATTTAAAAACTTGGAGCACGCCATACATACACATGTTCCTGTTATAAATCAGACCCGTAGTAAAACTGTGTTAAACTGAATGCGGTCGGATCATCACATAATTGGCATATACATTACTCTTACAAAATTTCCACATGGGCAAGGATATTGGAAATTTAATCAAAGCCTACAGGAGGATACATTGTTTAGAACTAGGACAGAAGAATTCATAACTGACTTTTTCAGACATAAGTAACATAGGTACAGCAGATCCCCTTATTGAATGGGACACTTTTAAATGTGCCTTTAGAGGCCATGCAATTCAGTACTCATCTATAAAACAAAAAAATGTAGGTCAAAAGAGTCCATATTAACAAAGGAAATTGAAGGACTAACAGTACAGTTAGATATCAATAAAAACTGTACCATAGAGGCACAGAATAAGTTAGAGGAAAAACAAAAAGAAATGGAAGAACTTATTCAAGAAAGATCCAGTGTAATATATAATAAAAAATAAAGCGAACTGGATGGAATATAGAAATGCTACCAAAGAAAATGTATTGAAACTTGTTACAAATGATGGATATTTTGAAAGAAGAAGTAAAGTACTTTAAGAATATGTTTTCTTTTCAGTCTCCTCCATCTACACTAGCTGAAGCTAATTGTATGGATTTTTTCCGCTAATAATAATGTAAAATTAACATCTGTACAGAAAGACTCATGTGAAGGCCAAATTACAGAGGAACTTCTTGATGCAATTAAAGCCTTTAAGGCTTGGAAAACTCCAGGGCTGAATGGCATACCAGGGAAGTATACCAAACTTTGTTTTATATACTCAGAGGACCATTATTAGCATGTTTTAACCACTCCTATATAAATGGTAGATTATCGGACACTCAACAAGAAGGTCTGATATCATTATTACTGAAACAGGACCCAAGTGGTATATATAAAGATCCAGTCCATTAAAAAATTGGAGGCCTCTTACACTGTTTTAATACAAAAATCCTAGCAAAATGCTTGGCGTATAGAATTAAAAAAGTATTGTCAGATATTATTCATCCTAATCAGACAGATTTTTTACATTGACGATACATTAGCGATAATATAAGACAAGTACTGGGAAACAATAGAATACTATGAAATATCGGGGACACCAGGCTTGGTTTTCATAGCTGATTTTGAAAAGGCTTTTGATAAAGTACGACTAGAGTTTATACATAAATGCCTAGAATATTTCAATTTTGGGGAATCTCTTGTGAAATGGGTTAAAGTTATCTATAGTAAACCTAGGTGTAACATAGTAAATAATGGCTACATCTCAGAAAGTTTTAAACTATCTAGAGGAGTAAAACAAGGTTGTCCACTATCGGCATATCTATTTATTATTGCCATCAAAATGTTAGCTGCTAAAATTAGACCCAACAATAATATTAAGCCATTAGAAATCCGTGGCTTAAAAACGAATGTGTCATTGTACGCTGATGATTCATGTTTTCCTTTAAAACCACAATTAGAATCTCTCCACGGCCTCATAGAGGATCTAGATACTTTTGCTATCCTCTCTGGATTAAACCAAATTATGATAAATGTACTATATTACGTATTGGATCACAAATTTTACATTACCGTGTAGTTTACCAATTAAATGGTCAGACGGAGGTGTGGACATACTCGGTATACAAATCCCAAAAGAAAGAAATGTTCTCACTCCAATAAATTTTTATAGAAAGTTAGATAAGATCTTGCTACCATGGAAAGGAAAATACCTTTCTATTTGTGGAAAAATCACCCTGATTAACTCTTTAGTCATATCACAGTTTATCTATTTTCTTATGGTTTTGCCTACACCTGCTTTTTAAATAAAAAATGTATAACAAAAAGATACAATTTTATTTGGAATGGCAAGCCAGACAAAATTAAAGGGGCCTATTTATAATGAATATGAATTCGGGGGGGAAGCAATTATTAAATATTAAAGCTTACTAAAGGCATCAGTCATACAAAAGTTATACTTAAATCCAAACAGGTTATATAGTAAATTGGTAAGAATGTCTCATCCCATGTTCAAGAATGGCCTTTTTCCCTCTATTTTGATTACAACTGCTCACTTTCGGTTGTTTGAAAAGGAAATAATCTCCAAAATATCATTATTTTTTAAACAAGCCTTAAAGTTGGTTGCAATTTCAGTTTAATCCACCTGAAAAGACAGAACAAATAATACAACAAATATTGTGGTTAAACTCAAATATAATAATTGATAAAAAAAATGAAGAAATGTAAATAAAATGTATAATTTTAGTGAATGATATCATAAATAGGACTGGTGGAGTTATGTTACACATGCAGCTAACACAGACATATGGAAATGTCTGCTCTACTCAAAATTACAACCAACTAATTGCAGCATTTTTCAATTTAAATTACTATACAAAATTCTTGCAATTAGATCATTTTATTTGGTATTGTCCATATGTAGCTCGTTTTTGGTCACAGGTCCAGGAATGGCTGCAGAATTTCAACATTTGCCTAGAACTAACGCTGCAGATAGCAATACTGTGTGTTTTGAAAAGCCAGAGTCAATCAATCAATAATATAATAATTATTTTAGCAAAATTGTTTATTTTTAATTTACAATCTGTAGAAGCTATGAGAATAGAAAGGTTCAGTACTTTTGAGAATCATCACAGCACAGTTGAAAAATATATGGCAAATAGAAATCCAAAGTGGATGGTGTTAAGAGATAGATGGGAGGGGTTGAATGGAGCTGAAGGGTGGGACTAATAACAAGATAACCAATGTAAAACATACGGGGTCTGTAAAATGTATATAGGTTCAGAAATGTTGTGAAATAGCACAGTTACAAATAGAAATCAAACTGGATGGACATCAGAAACAGAGGAAGGACTAAAAACAAACAATTTGGAACTATTGGAATTAAGGCCCCTTTTATCTAATGTTTTTGGAGGTGTTGGCAGAATCTTTTAATCTTTTGCACTAACTTATTCTGTATTATGCAAAGGACTCTGTGACCGTTTCTGAAAGAAAATACAATTGCAAATTGTTGTGGACCTGTCAGAAGAACTTTTTGAATTCAACATTGTTTTGTATCAACTTTCTCCCCCAACCTGAATATGCTGGATGAAATTCTGAAACATTGACTAGGCAAGGGTATGTTTTATTACAGTACTTACAGTAGTAGCATACATGTATACTTCAATGTAAAAGATCAACCGTCTGTTCACCTGTTAAATTCGACTGTGCATTATAAACCGCGCTGTCTATTGGATCGCATACAGCAAAACTTGAAATACATAGCCTTTTTACAAGGCTACTAGGCCCAAATGAGAGATGTGCATGGTAATTCGTTGTATGGCTACTTCGGGAATATGAACCTATCACGGCCAGAAAAGGTGAGGAATTTATTCTGCAATGGTTATGAAAATAAAATAAATAGGAAATAGATTTCTATGTCTAATTACTTTAGATCCCAAAAATAAAACGCACATAGATTTTCTCTCTTCTCACTAATGGCAAATGGCTACAACTTGTTATTATGTTTTCCTTTTTTAATGTTTTATGAAGAAGTGTTTCATCCTATGCCCCATTCGCACAAAATACTTACTTGCCTGCCTGCAATACAATACTTAAACCACAAGAAAAATGTGCATACGCATGGTCTAAAGTTTGCATGGAGGTAAGGTAAGGACATTCTCCCAGCAAGTTTAGTTTTTATGAATGCATGTTTTGTGGTATATTTTGTACATGCTCAATGTTTATAAATGACGCTCCTGGACTCCACTGAGTCTTGGTCTGAGGGGTCAACCCACCATGTAGGTCACTAAGAGGGTGTCACTCTCACAGATTCACCTTAATCCAGCTTCACATCTCGACCAAACTACCATACATAATCCGGTTACAGTCACAAACTGATAAATAGCCTGTAACAACCAGACTGTAAGTGTGTAGTACAGTTTGACCAACGACAGGCTGGGATCTGCCTTTCTATGGTCTAAGGTTTGAAAGTCACAACCCTGTGATGATGATTTTCAGAAGCTGAATGTCATAACATGACAAAAGCATACAACAGGTTGAATAAGGTGATGGGAGAGGAAAGCAGCAGGCCACATCACCATAGTCTCTAGCATGTTCTGGGCAAGAAGGTAGCTCCATCCAGGAGTCTATTAATACATCCACAGAGCTCACCACTGCTCTGAATCTGCTAGTACTGCATGTGCCCCCTGTAGTCCGCAAGAACATCCACCTCCTACATAATCGCCCACGTCTGATGATAGAAAGCCATGTGCAGCAGCTAGATACAATGCAAAACCTACCTCATGCACTCCAAGTCTCGATCTCTTCCGTTTCACTGATATACAGAGCACAACAAAGCCAAGCACTCTTTAAGGGCTCCATTTAGTGTCAATCAGCCTGATTTCGAAACCTAAAAACCATAACGCAAATCAACATTACCAAAGTCTACCCCGTGCTGATGGTAAACAACGTTATAGTATGTGATTGATAACTAAATCACAAATAAAGAAACGTGTTGATGAAGACCCACATTTGATCATGTGGACCAATAATATTCTCGTTTGTGTTCATACTTGGTGTTGGGATAGGAAATGTCAGGTCAGTCTGGTTAAGTAGAACTGTGAAGCTAATCTTATATGGCCATCTGAGGAAAAAAAACAAGGTAGTATGAGGAGAAATGTTGATCTTTAGATAACCAGTCCCTGTGTATATGACACATATTGACCGTGACATTAGACCCTACATTTAGAGAAAGCACTTTATTATTATTTGGAGAGCTTGCTTTTAAATCTATTAAGACAAGGTTGAAAAAATATTAACGGTTAAGGAGTGGCGCAGCAGTCTAAGGCACTGCATCTCAGTGCAAGAGGTCACTACAGTCCCTGGTTCGAATGCAGGCTGTATCACATCCGGACGTGATTGGGAGTCCCATAGCGCATATATGGCCCAGCATCGTCCAGGGTAGGCCGTCATTGTAAATAAGAATTTGATCTTAACTGACTTTCCTAGTTAAATAAAGGTTACATTTAAAAATGCTTTATAAATAGTGCTTTATAAATAATCCGAACGTACACTCATATTTCAATGACTGTAATGAATGACAAAGTGCCATACCAACCTAGTTCTCTGTCATTCCTCTAATGCTACAGACATGAGTCACAGAGTAAACAAGAAACCTTGACGTGGCTGCATATTTCTCTGTTTCCACAAATGATTCCAATGGAGGGAAACATGAGCCCACAGTGAAACTCTGGTGACGAGTAGGCCTTGGAATGCCTGTGGTTTGGAAATCTGGAATTCCAATCTAAAGAACATGCCATATCTCCAGCTTCACTGGTACCTCTGCCTTCTCTTATTAGTGTGATGGCGTTACAGGGAAAAAAGGCTTGGAGGGAAACATAATTCCAACCCAGAAAATCATTCCTTTCCCTTTCATCAAAACAAATAGCTATTTAGCCAGGCACTGAACCATAAAAGCCTGACTTCTGAAACGAGATGCAACTTGATATCCCATGACTTCCACATCGCTGTGTGCTCTATCATGGGGTGATAGTGTCATATGGACATGTTCTCCTGAGATGCTCACAGTGATGCCAGCGCTGCCAGCTCCTGCACTCTGTGGCCTGGGTGTGTGGCGTGGGACTAGGACCCATCTGTCCCCCCTTGCGTCCAACAGAGCCCTGCACCGGGCCAGGTCCAAGCCAGGCGTGGTGAGGTCAGCTAACAGAGCAGGCCTTGGATGGTGTGGAATGGCGGGAGGATGCTCTAATGAAGCTTGTAGTGTTTGTCTACTTTCTCTGCATAGATGAGAGCGCCGCGCCGCCGCGCGCCAATGGCCTGTGAGTCACGCTTCCTGAGAGGACAGGCAGAACGAGAGGGGGTGTGTCCTGTACACACTCAGCCTGCAGCGCAGTGATAGGGCCATGTGAGAAACATGTCCAGCCAGGACAAACAAGGCCCATGGGCATAGACAACACAGCCACCAGCGCATGACATTTCAGGAACAATATGACGCTAACAAAACTCTTTGTTTTGAGCCAAAAGTGTACGTTGAAGGGAGGAATCTTTTTATAGCAAAGAGAAATTATGTCACTGAGACAAATAGTGTAGGCTCACAGGCATATCAGTTAATGCCTTGACAATGTAAGGATGATACTGAAGTATTTACAAACACATATCCTCGTAGGATCCCTCACCACCGGTATGATGAGGTGAATTTGAGTGATTCAGTATCATGTCAGGTACCATTATGATGAGCTATTGCTAGCATGATAGAGAATGAAGGCAAACATTTTCTCTGTCAAGGTAGATTATGGATTGTTCTTAGTTCTGTGTCAGTTATGCTAATAGTACAATTATCAAACACTCAGGGGAGATGTTTTCAGGTACAATCTCTGTGTCCACCTACCCCTCTCTGTTGTCCTCTTCATCCAGGTTGGAGATGAGCTGGGATCCGGCCAGGGAGATGTCCAGCGCGGCCAGAGGCAGGTCTCTGTATGCAAAGCTGACCACCTGGACCGGAGCGTGACACTGGCTGTCCTCCTCCACCTGCTGGGAGATCACCTCCAGCTCTGAGGCCCTGGCCTGGGCCTGGGGAGGGGCCCTGGAGGACACAATGTATGGAATACCATGGACACTCTGTAAGTAGCACTCATATATGCAACTAAACAAATTAATATTTTCTCACAATCTCATGGTAACAGAACAGTTTTTCTCCTATTCATTTAATTTTCCACACTAAAACCCAGGTGTGGGTAGGACCCCATCCGCTCTCCAGCTCAGCCAGTAAAGATGAGAACAGGAATCCCAACCTGCTTGGCACTCTGCACAGCGTAGCCAATGTGAAGACATCAATAACCCCAGAGCTTAGCAAGGGAGGAGGCCATTGATTACAAGCCAGAGAGAACAAAATACATTGTGCTGGAGAGCCTATAGATAGTTGGGGACTAACAGCCTGGTGATATGTGGAGGTAAATAGTGTACACACTGGGAGGGAGGGAGGGAGAGACCTATGAAATGTTAACGTACTGTAGTCAGCCCTGGAGAGGAAAACATCCCCTGCTCTTCACTGACATATGACTAATTCATAGTTAACATACCTGCGTACTTCAAAGGTTGCTTATCTGCGTAGGTACCCACAATCATTTCAGACACAGTGTCCGACAGGGTGGTGTAATAGTACTCTTATAAATCCTTACTACGTCTATGCATTTCAGTGTACTGATACGATGCTGTAACTAACAATTGGCCGCTGGGATGTGTTTGCCTCAGGGAAGAATTCCCCCACATACCTCACATGCTTAACATTGAGAGCCAGTGCATTCCAACAGTATCTGTACCCTTGGCACCTCTCCTTACTAGTCGCAAAACAAAGATGCTATCAGTCATGACAGACACATACTGTTCACTGCATCAAAATCACATTTCCAAACAATCATTGACAAGACTAGGTTCCATTATGTGCAGAGGCCGCTTCAGTGGCTTGTTGCCATCCTGGTGAGGGTTGGGGGGCTTGGTGCACTTTGGTATACTGCTCCATTCCACCCAACCTGGTCTCAGAGCATTTTGTATTATTCTGAATGTATATCCAAGACACTCCATTTTGTATGATATGTTACATTTCGTATGGTATATTTGTGAATGTCCATCATGCATTCGTATGATATGTTACCAATTACAATTCGTATGATATGTAAGAAATTTGCTAAATGTACATTATGTTAAAAAAAATCCAAAATGTACAATATGTTACAAATTTGCTAAATGTATGTTATGAATTACAATTTGTTGTGGCTAATGTTAGCTAACATTAGCTAGGCTAGGGGTTAGGATTAGGGTGAGAGGCAGGGTTAAGGTTAGGAGTTAGGTTAAAGGGTTAAGGTTAGGAGTTAGGTTAAAGGGTTAAGGTTAAGAGTTAGGTTAAAGGATTAAGGTTAGGGTTAGGGGTAGGGTTAGCTAAAAGGGTTAAGGTTAGGGTTAGGGAAGGGTTAGCTATCATGCTAAGTAGTTACAAAGTAGCTAGAAATTAGTAAGTAGTTAAAAAGTTGCTAATTAGCTCAAATGCTAAAGTTGTCCGTGATAACATTCGACCTCGCAACCTTTGTATTGCTAGACGTTCACGTTATACGCCTACCCGTTCACCCTGACCAACCACCCTCCATTTGTTTTTTGTCTTAAGTAACATTCTGTCTTATATAACCATACCAAATGCAATATATCATACTATTTCGAGTGTCCTGGATTTACTTTTACTATGTTACGTCTACTCTATGAGACCAGGCTGTTCCACCTGGCAGGCAAGGCAAGGGCACCAAACACACTAAAGGCTAGAAATCTTTTCAAAGACATGCAATATTAGCAAATGCAACAAGGAAGATTAAACATTGGGCACTCGATGCTCAGGGAGATCTACCTCCCGTAGTCACACCATGTGAATAACACTACTAGTTTAAAGAACATGGTGCAATGCATATGTTCTAATGTAAGAAGTATCTCATGACAGATAAAATGTAGGTAATACAGGAAAATATATTAGACTTCGACATGAAATTCCATTTGAACATTCTGTATTTTTTGTAATGGTCTTTTTTAGGAGGACCATTTCCTTCTAGAATGTAATCATTGCCAAGAATTGACTCCACTATAATAAAAGGCATCCATGGCTCTGCCCCCAGTGTATTTACACCACTGGGACATAAATCACCACATGACGATCAATAGAAATATAAAAATAAAATACCCGGCTGGGACTTGAACCTTTCAAGTCCAACTCATTGAGTCTGAAGGAGGACATTTTAATGCAGCTTGTCAAAAATACAAAATAGTAGAGCAAAAGCTTTTGAAATTATGGTTCAGATTATGGATTCAGAGTATTGATGATGAACTTTACCCATGCGTTGGCTAATTCAATGATTAATAAAGTTGATTACAACTGTCAGAATCTGGAGGTCTGAAAGCAAATGACAGATAGAAGAAAGGCTTTATATACTATACTGACTTACAGTATAACCATGAAAGGACTGGCCTGATAATGTTGATGAAATATGTAAAAGGACATACACTGAGTGTACAAAACATTAGACTGACCAGGTGATTCCAGGTAAAAGTTATGATCCCTTATTGATGTCACCTGTTAAATCCACTTCAAACAGTGTGGCCAAAAGTTTTGAGAATGACAAAAATATTATTTTCCACAAAGTTAGCTGCTTCAGCGTCTTTAGATATTTTTGTCAGATGTTACTATGGAATACTGAAGTATAATTACAAGCATTTCATAAGTGTCAAAGGCTTTTATTGACAATTACATGAAGTTGATGCAAAGAGTCAATATTTGCAGTGTTGACCCTTCTTTTTCAAGACCTCTGCAATCCACCCTGGCATGCTGTCAATTAACTTCTGGGCCACATCCTGACTGATGGCAGCCCATTCTTGCATAATCAATGCTAGAAGTTTGTCAGAATTTGTGGGTTTTTGATTGTCCACCCGCCTCTTGAGGATTGACCACAAGTTCTCAATGGGATTAAGGTCTGGGGAGTTTCCTGGCCATGGACTCAAAATATCAATGTTTTGTTCCCCGAGCCACTTAGTCATCACTTTTGCCTTATGGCAATGTGCTACGTTCATGCTGGAAAAGGCATTGTTCGTCACCAAACTGTTCCTGGATGGTTGGGAGAAGTTGCTCTCGGAAGATGTGTTGGTACCATTCTTTATTCATGGGTGTGTTCTTAGGCAAAATTGTGAGTGAACCCACTCCCTTGGCTGAGAAGCAACCCCACACATGAATGGTCTCAGGATGCTTTACTGTTGGCATGACACAGGACTGATGGTAGAGCTCATCTTGTCTTCTCCGGACAAGCTTTTTTTCCGGATGTCCCAAACAATCGGAAAGGGGATTCATCAGAGAAAATGACTTTACCCCAGTCCTCAGCAGTCCAATCCCTGTACCTTTTGCAGAATATCAGTCTGTCCCTGATGTTTTTCCTGGAGAGAATTGGCTTCTTTGCTGCCCTTCTTGACACCAGGCCATCCTCCAAAAGTCTTTGCCTCACTGTGCGTACAGATGCACTCACACCTGCCTGCTGCCATTCCTGAGCAAGCTCTATACTGGTGGTGCCCCGATCCCGCAGCTGAATCAACTTTAGGAAACGGTCCTGGCGCTTGCTGGACTTTCTTGGTCGCCCTGAAGCCTTCTTCACAACAATTGAACCGCTCTCCTTGAAGTTCTTGATGATCCGATAAATGGTTGATTTAGGTGCAATCTTACTGGCAGCAACATCCTTGCCTGTGAAGCCCCTTTTGTGCAAAGCAGTGATGACGGCACGTGTTTCCTTGCAGGTAACCGTGGTTGACAGAGGAAGAACAATGATTCCAAGCACCACCCTCCTTCTAAAGCTTCCAGTCTGTTATTCGAACTCAATCAGCATGACAGAGTGATCTCCAGCCTTGTCCTCGTCAACACTCACACCTGTGTTAACGAGAGAATCACTGACATGATGTCAGCTGGTTCTTTTGTGGTAGTGCTGAAATGCAGTGGAAATGTTTTTGGGGGATTCAGTTCATTTGCATGGCAAAGAGGGACTTTGCAATTCATCTGATCACTCTTCATGAGATTCTGCAGTATATGCAAATTGACATCATACAAACTGAGGCAGCAGACTTTGTGAAAATTTATATTTGTGTCATTCTCAAAACCTTTGGCCACGACTGTAGATAAAAGGGAGGAGACAGGTTAAAGAAGGATTTTTAAGCCTTGAGACAATTGAGACATTGATTGTGTACTGTATGTGTGCCATTCAGAGGGTAAATGGGTAAGATTTAAGTGCCTTTTGAACGGGGGTATGGTAGTAGGTGCCAGGCGCACCAGTTTGAGTGTGTCAAGAACTGCAAAGCTACTGGGTTTTTCACACTTAACAGTTTCCCATGTGTATCAAGAATGGTCCACCACCAAAAGGACATCCAGCCAATTTGACACAACTGTGGGAAGCATTGGAGTCAACATGGGCCAGCATCCCAGTGGAACGCTTTCGACAACTTGTAGAGTCCATGCCCCGATGAATTGAGGCTGTTCTGAGGGCAAAAGGGGGGTGCAACTCAATATTAGGAAGGTGTTCCTAATGTTTTGTACACTCCAAGTATATTACAAGATAGCACACCAAAGACAAGATTAAGTACTGTAAACTATATACGTAGGACCTTTTTCTTGGGAACAAATAGTTGGGTTAGTAGACTGCAGTCTGCTGTAGGAGAGGTGCTCAAAGTACATACATCCTCATCCTCTCATATACTGCTGACCTCAACAGAATATACGACTGAATTAAATCTAGCACTGAATACAGTATTACATACACATTCAAATGTGGTTTTGTAGAGGTTGTTCAATTTCCTGTAGAAATACGCACTCTGACATTCAACAAGATAGAGCAATTTTTTTGAAGCATTAAAGAAATGCAGACTAACGCAACCTTGTGTAACAAGGGGTGAATAAAAACTGCAATCCCAATTGAAACGATTTAAAAAATAACTCCCATTTGCTCATACAGTGTTCTCATTATTTCGAGTGCTCTCACTGTAAAATAAAGCCATCCATGTCTGTCATAGAATTACAAAGTGCTGCTTCAGCAAAGCCTCATGTTATGTAGAGGGCATCCATATCATTGTCATTCTGAGTGCTTACCACCACACTGTTCCTGGCCCGCTGTCTACGACTCTGTCACACTGTCTCACCCAATAAGCATGTAAGCCTCGTTGGCTGTTCCTCAATGGAAAGCAATTCAGTGCTCTGATACCATCAGGAAAGCCGCACCAACGTGCCAAACTTAAGCCACATTTCCACCCACCGCCCCTGACTCCATTGATGATGGCCATTGATACACCAGCACATTTGTAAAATCAGATCTTAAAAGATAATGATAAGATAATGAAAAATCATTATGCACGTCTTCGCTTTACAAAGTGTGCATGTGTTGGGGGCACTTTCCCCATCTTCATCCTGACATACTGTGAGCGTCAACTTGAGAAGACTGAGGACTTTGTGCCATTGAATGAGCTTGCTTTCTCAAAAGCTTGCTTTCATTATAAGGGTTAATATACAATTTAGCTAATTCCTCCTGCTCCTGTACCATCCCAACTACGGGCCACTCTATCAGCAGACAGAGAAGATGTGTGTAGAGAGAGATGAGAAGATGTGTGTGTACATGGATGTGATGTCAGGCTCAGCAGAAACCTCTGCAACAACATCCTTTCAGACCTCCAGCACCAGCTGCTACATAGAGCAGTCAAGCAACAAGCTATAAAAATTACAGCCAATAGTGAGCTATTATATTAGTGATGATCATAGACTTATCTAATTTACTGCAATAGGCTTTATACCATACTATTCAATGGATAATACACAGTAAAGAATACTACAATGTGTAACTCAACGTTCTTGTAAACCAATGTTTTGAGGATCTGTGTGGATTCGAAGGGAATGGAACTCACTGAGCTATTAAACCACAATTAACTGGCTTTAAATCAGAGTATTGACACTGGTGCTGTATTTCTGACTAATGCTGTTGGTTGTAGTAGCCTTGTTGTCTCAGTAAATACCCCATGGGACCTATGGTCTGAAGTGCTGGATACATCTGCCCGCAAAACATGCAAAATGTTATGTAATGTCATGTAACATCATCTGTAGGAGATTTACATCCCATTTGTGAGCTAAATGTGGAAACGTTGACCTGCTAATTAGCACATCTTGTTGCAATGAGACAGGATCAGGACATTGTACGACAGAGAGACTAACTGCACTATGACAGGGGCTCACGTGACCACAGAAGTTAGTTACAGTAAATGTTAGCTGGCCTGTTTTAAACACACATGACTCCGCAGGGTGTGTAGTGTACTATCTTTGTGTGCTGAATGGAACAAAACATACAAATAATTCTGAATAGGGCCCGGAGAAAGAAAACAGCCTTACTACATATAAAGCACACACCAACCACTACTGTTACAGAGTACAGTACTTGTCATCAAACTAGCATGGATCATCTGCAATGAGAAGAGCCTACAACTAGTTTATTCAATATGATTTAATACGGAAAATTATATTATTGGATGACACTCGGAAAGGCAATACAGATCATTCTTCCTTTTGTCAGTAAATGTTCCTCACTGGTTAGCGTCAATCAATATTAAAACTGCCTTTGAATGCAATTGGAAAAGAAAATGAATAAATAAAAGCTTCCATAACTTTAATATGTTCAATTCTATACTGAATGTGAAATATTTTATACATCTGTTCACTCACAGGGGGGTTATATCTTGAGTAGTAACTACACTACATGACCAAAAGTATGTGGACACCTGCTCATTGAACATCTCATTCCAAAATCATGGGCATTAGTATGGAGTTGGTCCAACCCCTTTGCTGCTATAAAAGCCTCCACTCTTCTGGGAAGGCTTTCCAATAGATGTTGGAACATTGCTGCGGGGACTTGCTTCCATTCAGCCACAAGAGCATTAGTGAGGTCGGGCACTGATGTTGGGCGATTAGGCCTGGCTCGCAATTCAGCCCAAAGGTGTTTGATGGGGTCAGGGCTCTGTGCAGTCCAGTCAAGTTCTTCCACACCGATCCATTTCTGTATGGACCTCGCTTTGTGCACGGGGCCATTGTCATGCTGAAACAGGAAAGGTCTTTCCCAAACTGTTGCCACAATGTAAGCACAAAATTCTCTAGAATGTCATTGTATGCTGTAGCGTTAAGATTTCCTTTTACTGGAACTAAGGGGCCTAGCCTGAACCATGAAAAACAGCCCCAGACCATTATTCTACCTCCACCAAACTTTACAGTTGGCACTATGCATTGGGGCAGGTAGCATTATCCTGGCATCCGCCAAACCCAGATTCGTTGGTTGGACTGCCAGATGGTGAAGCGTAATTTATCACTCCAGAGAACGTGTTTCCACTGCTCCAGAGTCCAATGGAGCTTTACACCACCCCAGCCAACACTTGCGCATGGTGATCTTAGGCTTGTGTGCGTCTGATCGGCCATGAAAACCCATTTCATGAAGCTCCCGACGAACAGTTCTTGTGCTGACGTTGCTTCCAAAGGCAGTTTGGAACTCCAAATCCACTAATTTGAAGGGGTGTCCACATACCTTTGTATATATAGTGTATTTCTCCATCTCTGACTCACTACAGTATGTCTCCTGTTACTCTTAGTGTGCAGAAATACACCATAGAGAGTGAGAGATGAATTAAAGGACTATTTTATAATTAAAAGAACAGTGGGGAAAATATCTCTGCAGACGTGATCACACCACACAAAGATTTCCCATCTGTCATTTCACCAGGGTGTCGCTGAGGACCGACATCATTAATTCACGCCTTCCCGTTAACCAGAAAACACATCACAATTCTGTTTTGTCGCCCATTGGGCAATATATTGTCCCACTGTGTTTTCTTTCAAACAGGCTCCATTTGGACACAATCCTGATAACCTCAAGGTCTGCACCTGTACAGAGATCTCTGTAGGACTGGCTTTAAACAGAAGATGCAGCTGATTGAACCAATTCTGCATTCAACCACACCTCACCCCCATCTGCCTCCCACCCTACCTTCATCTCCCACCTCACCCCCAACTCCCTCCCACCTCACCTTCATCTCCCACCTCACCCCCATCTCCCTCCCACCTCACCTTCATCTCCCACCTCACCCCCAACTCCCTCCCACCTCACCTTCATCTCCCACCTCACCCCCATCTCCCTCCCACCTCACCTTCATCTCCCACCTCACCTTCATCTCCCTCTCACCTCACCCTCATTTCTCTCCCACCTCACCATTTCCCTCCCCCCTCACCCTAATGTCTCTCCCACCTCACCTCTCACCACACCATAATCTCCCTCCCTTTCCTTGGCCATAACCAGGGCTGCCATCAGGCTGCAGAGGCTATCTGGGGGACCACATAGCGACTCATTATTAATAAGAGAAGATGACAAGTGAAAATCTCTTCTGCATGCTAAGAGATGGCAGCAGAGGCAGTCTGGTGACTGGTCGTAGTTCTCTTGGAATGCCTAGCTCAGGAGTACCTGCTCACCTGCTGTTTCCCTGCTATTCCCCTGCTGTTTCCCTGCTATTCCCCTGCTGTTCCCCTACTTCTCAGGCTCAAAGTCCTTGGCTGAAAGGGTATGAGGAAATAGACAGGAGCTGTTCTCATAATCAGGCCAGACCATGCTGGGGTTCCCATCGCAAAACCTGTGCTAGTAATAGCGGGCAGTCGGGGTACAACGAGCAAAATGCATAAGAACAGAATGAGAGGTTTTGATGTGTTAAACAGATATAACTATCAGTAGTCATGTGTTTTACTTACTGGGGGTTGCTCATGTTGCTGTGTTGTTTCTGTGAATGGACGTCGACACGATCGTTACTCTTGATTTAACCAGAGAGTAGAGACTTGGCTCATACCACACCTGTGGAGAAAGGTTAGAAAACAAGGAAGTTAATCACTGTCTCTCCATAACTCTTCACAGTCTGACAACAATGCAGTATACACATCTCATGTATAAACACTTGTTAATTATACTTTTAACTATTTAACATTTGTTTTGAATGTCATGTTCATTAACTGTTTTATGAATTGACAGAATAGCTCGAAAACAATCAATTGATATAAACATTCTCATGCAGTATAGTTCTGTTATGGGAGTCCCCTGACAGATTTAACTCTGCACCAGGGGCTCAGAAACATCACATCACTTGCATAACAAATAAGGAAGGATGAGAACACTTTATGCAATAGGAAATAGATACATTGAAGAGTTCATTTACAGTGCATTCCAACAGCTTTCCACCGAGTAAACATGAGTGAAGAACAGCCAGGTACATAGGCGTTACCCAGACAGAATCACAAACATCTGAGTCTTTGAAAATGGGTATTACAGCACAGACAGCTGCATTCCCCACATTGCAGGTATAAACTGAAGCTCAATTTGCTGGTGCCTCACTTTTGAAAAGTCTGATGAAGTTGTCAGCAGCAATATAAACACATATCAGTAAGCATCAAAGGCTGTAGAGGTCATTTAACCTGAGCTTCAATCATTTAAATGCCGGGGCGGAGAGGAGAGGTTCATTTGTATAGCATTGTATGAACTCAGTGTAGTGTCTGTCTTACAAACAAAGGCAAAGGGAAAATCTTCAGACACACGAGTTGTGATGTGTGGTGTGGAGTCAGTATTCAGAGCTATAGCAGAACAGAGTAATGTAGTATAGCACAGCAGATTAGATGTCATTCAAGATAAATCAATTCAGGTCATTCAAGGACTAGAGTGTAATATTGCATCACTGCAATGCCCAAGAAAAAAGACTGCACACAACTGGCACCTATAGAAAATCTGGCCACAGCACAGGCAATAGTGTAGGCTATGCAGTGGAAAGGTTGTTCGACCTGTGCAGAAAAGACAGTGAGTGAATTTAAAGCATTTGAGATATTGTATGCAGGATTTCTTATTTTTAAAGAAACCAGTCAATCACAGTTCCTAATGGATGGATGTGGCCATAAGTCAAGGGCTGGACTTGACAACCTATCAAACAAGTTAGGTCTTTGAGACAAGCTCTCTGGGACCAGGTAGAATATTGCATAAAACATCCATCAATTCCAAGACTTGAGTAAATACTTACACTGCTGTATACTCATCATCAAGATAAGAGATCTCTCTAGCAGGCTGTAGATGAACTGTTGCCATATGTCCATGTTGTCTCCAACATAGCTCTTGCATTCCTCCATACAGACAATAATTACTTAATTTTCAAACGGTTTCCCCAGGAAATTAAGACATACAGCAATGCAATCATTTCATATTGTCCAAACCCTTCACTTCCCAATAGTCTACTGTCTACATTTTAGTATCCACCTCCTCAGTCAGAACCCAACATGAATCCTACATTCAAAGTTCCCCCAACAAACACATGGTTTTACCTTAAAGACGTGTCAACACTGATCCCTTCTAAACTGATTAAGGCTATTGTGTCTCAATTATTTTTCACAAGGCCTTGGACAGCTTTCTACAATGACTATTATTCTGGTTCAAAGCACGTGTAACAACAGATATATAGGTTGCTACTACACAGTATATACTAAACATAGTACATTATATGTTTTCCTGATAATTTAGCAAAGCCATCAATAGTGCAGCAACGATAAATTACGAATAAGACAATTATGGTGGTCATTAAGACGACAGTAAAAGAAAAGGGGGACTGCATGGATGAAAGAGCAGAAGTCACAGGCAGGAAGTATCAACATGATTTATCAATATGCTATTCTGACAAATAAACCTACCTTTTATGCTCTACATTGTTGGAAGTATGGTCGTGACTCATGCCCTCCTAATGATGATGGTAATGTCTCCCTTGCCGATGATCAGTGTGAGCGAGGCTCGGTTGCTGTGTGTAGGCTGCTGCTATCCTCTTCAGATTTGGATTGGCTAACGACCCGTGCTGCTGCTTAGAATACAGAGCACAACGAAAAAGCCCGATCCTTATTGTAAGAATCATCATTCATGGAGATGCTTTTAAATGTCCACCACTATCCACATATTCAGTTAAACGTCATCTTTCGGAAGGAGGGCATTTTAGTGGCCAAATCTCGCCTGCTCACATGTTTTCCCTACAATCACGCTAGGGACTCCATGTGCCCAGTAATAGGGTCATGACCAGGAGCTGTCCAGGTGCTGAATTGTGATCCCGCGTCATCCACAGAAGCGAGGCAACAAGCTATCTCTCAAAATGAAATGTGAGATGAAAA
Source organism: Brachymystax lenok tsinlingensis (assembly GCA_030435695.1). Classification (NCBI taxonomy): domain Eukaryota; kingdom Metazoa; phylum Chordata; class Actinopteri; order Salmoniformes; family Salmonidae; genus Brachymystax; species Brachymystax lenok. Next base: position 27,297,151 of record CM059818.1, on the reverse strand, counting down.
TCAGAAGTAACTGACGTCTTTACGGCAGTCATAACGAGGTTGGTGAAGCGTCGATGTAAAAACACTCGCTTCACTTCACCTCTTCAGAGATTCATCTGTGTTCCTCGCGATAACATCGCAGTGATCGCAGGACAGCATCCAGTTCCAGTCACCTTGATAAATATTAACTGGATGGTAAAAGGCTTGCATTCTCAAGGTTCTTCTGATAAAATATCAAACGGATTTTGTCTATGAGACATTTGGCTAAACCATGGTGTAAAGAAACAATCAATCACATAACTTTCATAGATCTAGAATGGGGGCTATAGGTTCTTCAGATTATGAAACTTGACTGACATTGAGGCAATCTTGTAGTTTAAAAAAGTAGTAGGCCTATTTAAAACGGCATTCAGTAGTTGAAACAACAAATAAGTGTTCTCATCACGCCTGTTTCCATAAAAAAAGCTGATGGTTGGGTCTGGAGAAATGTAACCACTCTCAAATTCATAGACAGAGCTATGGATGCAAGGACTGACCATGACCATGATATCAACATTATAGTTTGAACCACTTTTACTTTGTTTACAAACATTGGAATTAAATTATATTTTGGGTTCTGATGGGGTAAGACAGTTGAACTAAGCTCATGAGGCATTTATAAGTTACATTCTTCAAGAATCAATGGGTATATTTAATTAATTCAGAAGTCCAAAAAATGGATGAAGTAACTGCAGATTGCCCCTTTAAACATTAGTGAGTATGATTACAAGTGGTAGCACTTGTCCCTGACTTTTATCTTTGACATAAGTGTATTTTAACATTGAATGTTTGTGACGTATAAACTGCACGATAACCAAATATTCTGAATAGCCACATTTCCAAATGTACAATCTATAGTGTTTGACCTGACAGTTAAATTCTCAACACTATGTGACAAGATGATCACTCCCTTATGGTGTTTTTAACATAGCATATAGGTTATTTGATCAAATCAAATCAAATGTTATTGGTCACATACACATCTTTAGCAGATGGTAATGCGAGTGTAGCGAAATGCTTGTGCTTCTAGTTCCGACAGTGCAGTAATATCTAACAAGTAATCTAACAATTCCCCAACAACTACCTAATACACACAAATCTAAAGGGATGGAATAAGAATGTGTACATAAATATATGGATGAGCGATGTCTGAGCGGCATAGGCAAGATGCAATTAATAGTATAAGATACAGTATATTCATATGAGATGAGTAATGTAAGATATGTAAACATTATTCAAGTGGCATTGTTTAAAGTGACTAGTGAGTCTCTATGTAGGCATCAGCCTCTCTGAGTTAGTGATTGCTGTTTAGCAGTCTGATGGCCTTGAGATAGAGGCTGTCTTTCAGCCTCTCGGTCCCAGCTTTGATACACCTGTACTGACCTTACCTTCTGGATGATAGCGGGGTGAACAGGCAGTGGCTCAGGTGGTTGATGTCCTTGATGATCTTTTTGGCCTTCCTGTGACATTGGGTGCTGTAGGTGTCCTGGAGGGCAGGTGCCCCCGGTGATGCGTTGTGCCGACCGCACCGCCCTCTGGAGAGCTTTGCAGTTGAGGATGGTGCAGTTGCTGTACCAGGCTCTCAATTGTGCATCTGTAAAGGTTTGCGAGGGTTTTAGGTGACAAGCCAAATTTCTTCAGCCTCCTGAGGTTGAAGAGGCGCTGTTGTGCCTTCTTCACCACACTGTCTGTGTGGGTGGACCATTTCAGTTTGTCTGTGATGTATACGCAGAGGAACTTAAAACTTTCCATCTTATCCACTGCTGTCCCTTCGATGTGGATAGGGAGGTGCTCCCTCTGCTGTTTCCTGAAGTCCACAATCATCTCCTTAGTTTTGTTGACGTTGAGTGAGAGGTTGTTTTCCTGACACCACACTCTGAGTGCCCTCACCTCCTCCCTGTAGGCTGTCTCATTGTTGTTGGTGATCAAGCCCACTACTCTTGTGTCGTCTGCAAACTTGATGATTGATTTGGAGTCGTGCATTGCCACGCAGTCATGGGTGAACAGGGAGTACAGGAGGGTGCTGAGCACGCACCCTTGTGGGGCCCCAGTGTTGAGGGTCAGCGAAGTGGAGATGTTGTTTCCTACCTTCACCACCTGGGGGCGACCTGTCAAAGTCCAGGACCCAATTGCACAGGGCGGGGTGGAGACACAGGGCCTCCAGCTTAATGATGAGCTTGAATGGTAATGTGGTGTTGAATGCTGAGCTGTAGTCAATGAACAGCATTCTTACATAGGTATTCCTCTTGTCCAGATGGGATAGGACAGTTTGCAGTGAGATGGCAATTGCATCATCTGTGGACCTGTTGGGGCGGTATGTAAACTGAAGTGGGTCTAGGGTGTCAGGGAAGGTGGAGGTGATATGATCCTTGACTAGTCTCTTAAAGCACTTCATGATGACAGAAGTGAGTGCTATTCTTGTTCTGAGAAATTAAGGCAAGAAATTGCCAAGAAACTGAAGATCTTGTATAATTCTGTGTACCACTCCCTTCACAGAACAGTGCAAACTGGCTCTAACCAGAATAGAATAAGAAGTGGGAGGCCCCGGTGCACAACTGAGCAAGAGGACAAGTACATTAGAGTGTCTAGTTTTAGAAACTGACATCTCACAAGTCCTCAACTGGCAGCTTCATTAAATAGTACCAGCAAAACACCTAGAAGGCCAGCATCCCGGAGTCGCCTCTTTACTGTTGACGTTGAGACTGGTGTTTTGCGTGTACTATTTAATGAAGCTGCCAGTTGAGGACTTGATGCGTCTGTTTCTCAAACTAGACACTCTAATGTACTTGTCCTCTTGCTCAGTTGTGCACCGGGGCCTCCCACTCCTCTTTCTATTCTGGTTTGCGCTGTTCTGTGAAGGGAGTAGTACACAGCATTGTACGAGCTCTTCAGTTTCTTGGCAATTTCTCTCATGGAATAGCCTTAATTTCTCAGAACAAGAATAGACTGATGGGTTTCAGAAGAAAGGTCTTTGTTTCTGGCCATTTTGAGCCTGTAATTGAACCCACAAACGCTGATGCTCCAGATACTCAACTAGTCTAAAGAAGGCCAGTTTTATTGCTTCTTTAATCAGGACAACAGTTTTCAGCTGTGCTAACATAATTGCAAAGGGTTTTCAATTTTCAATTTACATTTTTTTCTTTTACCTTTATTTAACCAAGTAGGCCAGTTGAGAACAAGTTCTCATTTACAACTGCGACCTGGCCAAGATAAAGCAAAGCAGTGCGACAAAAACAACACAGAGTTACACATAAACAAACGTACAGTCAATAACACAAAACAAAATAAAAATATAAGTCTAAGTACAGTGTGTGCAAATGTAGAAGAGTAGGGAGGTAGGCCCTAGAGGCAAAAATAATTACAATTTAGCATTAATACTGGAGTGATAGATGTGCAGATGATGATGTGTAAGTAGAGATACTGGGGTGCAAAAGAGCAAGATGGTAAGTAATAATTTGGGGATTAGGTAGTCAGGTGTGCTATTTACAGATTGGCTGTATACAGGTACAGTGATCGGTAAACTGCTCTGACAGCTGATGCTTAAAGTTAGAGAGGAAGATATAAGACTCCAACTTCAGAGATTTTGCAATTCGTTCCAGTCATTGGCAGCAGAGAACTGGAAGGAAAGGCAACCAAAGGAAGTGTTGGCTTTTGGGATGACCAGTGCAATATACCTGCTGGAGCGCGTGCTATGGGTGGGTGTTGCTATGGTGACGAGTGAGCTGAGATAAGGAGGGCTTTACCTAGCAAAGACGTATAGATGACCTGGAGCCAGTGGGTTTGGCGACGGATATGTAGTGAGGGCCAGCCAACAAGAGCATACATAATGATCAATTAGCCTTGGATTCGCTGACAGAACGTGCCATTGGAACACAAGAGTGATGGTTGCTGATAATGGGCCTCTGTATGCGTATAAAAAATCAGCTGTTTCCAGCTACAATAGTCATTTACAACATTAACAATGTCTACACTGTATTTCTGATCAATTTTATGTTATTTTAGTAGACAAAAGAAATGATTTTCTTTCAAAAACAAGGACATTTCTAAGTGGCCCCAAACTTTTGAACGGTAGTCTATACATATATATATTCTTAATCCATTCCTTACTTAGATTTAGTTTGTTTTGGGGAAATGTTGTGAAACTGTTAGATATTACTGCACTGTCGGAGCTAGAAGAACAAGCATTTCGCTTCACCCGCAATAACATCAGCTAAACACGTGTATGTGTCCGATACATTTGATTTGATTTGAACTGCTAACGGTTTTGAAGAAGTCCACAGAACAATGTTTACAAGAATGCTGGAAGTGTTGAGGCAGGAGAAATGTCATTAAGATGGCCAGAGCAAAGCAAAGTTCCCACGATTCTAGCTATGCCTGTGCTGTTTGTTCCAATTCCCTCTCACCATACCAGTCATTCCATTGCCTCTCACCAAACCCACAGATTGTCTATTTAAAGCCAAGTTGAAGTCACACAGAAAACAAGTGATCCACCAGGTGATCCACACCCCGCCTGGATAGATCGTGTGATGCAATGATAATTACTTGGCTTTGACAAACTAATCAATTCCTGTGTCATTACAGTGAATGCAGACACCTATTGTCTGTTTGAAAGTAAACCACCACTGCACATTCTCTTAGTGAAATGTCAAAATTGTAAAATGATCTGTCATTTCCACAAGTGAGGAAGCCTTTGTTTACTTTATAGTGGGGATATTGTATTCTGAGGCAGTCCTTGAAAACGACCCAATTTTACTATATCAGGCATCCTACCAAAATGAATCAGAATCAATAGAGAGAATTCTGACATTTAACATGCCATTTACAATGTGGACAAACAGCTATCACAACATTTCTGGGCTCAAAGGAACACGCCCACATTTGTGCATTTGAAGGCCCAACAAAAAGCAGCTGGCAGAGTTATTTTCAACAGTCTGTCTTTGTGATTCACCTTAGAAACCTGCACTAACCTTACCAAAAACGGGGATTTCCTGAAGTGGTAAGGACAGATTCGTAAGAGAGTAACAAACCTCTTTATTATTTTCATACAACGGTGATAAGACCTTGATATGATTAAGGACGCATAACCAGTTTACTTCTGTTATACCATGTTTAATTGCAGAAAGAAAGTACAAAACATGAAGCCTTTTTTCTGATTTTCTTGTTGTCTATGTAAATTCATAATGTTGTTTATGTAAATTCATAATGTGGTCTATGTAGATTAATAATGAGCTGTTACTTTTGTACATTGTACATCATTCTTAGGTGGGGATCTTAGAGAACCCTGTCACATTCTTCAGAATAGAAACAAGGAAAATTAACATTCAAATGGCAGGTAAAAGAGTTTGGCTAAATAATTTGATCAGGAATGCTATTGAGAATTGCCATATGATGTAACTGTATTTGTTGTATCTGTCTGTTAACCTGACATGTTTCTATTCTCTCTTTTGTAGACCATGGTGACCCATGCAACGAGTTAGAGGCTTTTTACTGTATGAATGGAGGAAAATGCTTTAAAATTCCTTTTATGGATACACTTACTTGTCTGTAAGTTACTCTCTCATCACTGTTCTCTAATGTCTCTAACAGTTTGTCAGCCATGAGCAGGTGTACAGTGTTACTTGGCATTGGGCTAAGGAAGTTCTGGGAACTTCTGCATGGTTTTAGCCTTTGTTTTACTTCAGCACAGACCAGGCAGACCTACCCTGGCTCTTGGTTCTCAACTGGTGACAGCTTTCTTGAGAATAATGCGATTCGTTCTCCCTCAGCTGCAGTGAGAACTACAAAGGCAGTCGTTGTGAGCAGTACCAGCTGTTCACCACTGCACATGATGCAGGGGAGACAGGACTGGTCGCTGCTGTGGTCATCATTGTCCTTTTTATTCTAGTCGTGTTGGTTGTAGTAATATACTACACCTGCAAGTAAGTAACACATTCATTTAGCTTGATTCATGAATAGTGTTGTCAGGTCTGATAGTTTCTTCTACGTCTGTGTCATTCCTTGTATTTGTTTTAATGTTAGGGTATGGAAGGCCAAACCAAAGAACCCGCAGAAAAGCAGTGAACAACAGTATTGGAGAGTAGAGCCCAGAGTATGAGGCCTGTTGTAATATTGTTTTGGGGACATTGGATTGGATAACAAAATGTTTCATGGACGGTGGTGCGATATGGTGTGCGTCTGGATGCTGCTGGAGATGTGGCTATGAAGGACCAGGAGGACAGAGGAGACTTATACCCACAAACATTCTGTCAAGCTGCAGCATGTTTGAGTGGCCATCAAAAGCTGAAGCTGCAGTAGACACGAAGACAGTCAGCCACAACACTTTTTCTACATTCTGTGTGACTGGGTGTAGGACTGACTACAACCTGTTACAATGGCTGCGTTTAGGCAGCCCAATTCTGATATTTTTTTCACTAACTGGTCTTTTGACCAATCAGAGATCTGAAAAAGATCTGATGTGAAAAAATCTCATGTGATTGGTCAAAAGACCAACTAGCGGAGATTTTTTTTTTAATTTGGTTGCATGTGTAAATGCAGCAATGAGTTTCATTCGAATAGCTATTTTCCACTGACACACAATACATGCTTTTAAAGCTGGTGGATGGAATGGCATGGAGTGAAACCTGATGCCTTCACTCAAAGGAATACTATGACTGTAAAATGTTTGCTTTGTCTTTGCTTTGATTGACAGATAAGTAATTGAGTGTGTCAAAGTTCAATTATGAATGTGCGCTTTCTCTAAGCCTGTGATACCATAGATTAGAGTACAGTGGGACAATACTTTGAATACTTCATGTAGAATTTACATGCTTTTCTCAATGTATCAATATTGCATCTATTTGTTCAACTTTCAAACAAGTCAAACAAAGTGAGCATTAGCTACAGTATGCATCTTGTATTATTGAATGAATGTTTGTGTAATATCACAAATCACAATAATAAATCATACATTACTTGTGATTGCGTATGAGGAAACAAGGTGTTGTCTTCTTCAGTAATCAATGTCAATCAAGACTATTGAAGTGATATAATTGAGCTATAAGTAAGGATGATAATTCCTGCTATAAATACAAATCGTTTACATTGGGGTATTGGCATTCATACGAGGTTCATCAATGGGTCTGGACCATAGAGAATTCAGACTTAGATAGTGAGTGGTATATTGTAATCTCCATAGATATCCCCAGTTCCATTTCAGATGCAGATTTGAGACCCAAACAACAGATGGTGCTAAGAGTCCCTTATCTTTAAATGAACTACCAGAAGTCCCGTCATCTATTTATGGCCCAATAAAACAACACCAATTCACCACTCTGCCCCTGAGGTGTTTCATATGGGATGGACAGTAATGAGGCAAACCAGGGTTGGGGTGAATTTCATTTCGATTCAGGAGAGGACCCCACACATTTGAACAGACAGTACACTTAAGACCTAATGCAAACTGTTGACTATGTGGGTAGTTTCAGGTCTCTCAATACCATCATGCTCTTCCCACACAGTATGACCTACAATTGGTTTGCTGAAGTAGATTAACCACTTATGTACTTGAACAGACAGTGTGATTTCAGAAGTCACGGGCTCCTATTTATAGCAAAGCAGTATACTGCTGCCACCTAGTGGCGAGATTAGTAAACTCAGTTCAGCAAAGGTGAGAATGGTTGTCACTTATCTGCATCAAGATTAACAACACTACCAAACTAATGACTTAATATTCAATGCACACCCATGTCAAACACTGTCTTTATTACTCAACAAAACGGGCCGAAATGTATCAAAAAACAGTATCAAATATACAAATGAGTGCTGTTGATAAATCATTCATCCACTGCCATTGGAAAAGATATTGTAGTGCATTGATACTTTGTGGTAGCCTTCTATATTTGTAAACAATATAAACTCTCATTAGCCTCTGGTTTTGTCAAACTCGTGGGCGATTTTCAGTGCTGTGCTGTTGAGTCCCACAGACTGCATGTTAGTGATGATGGTCACCACTATTCCCTGAGGTAGGGCTGTAGTCAGTCCTTCGGGCTGCTGGACTGTCTCGCTGGGCAAAACCAGCAGGACACTGCTGGCCCCCACGGCGCCCCCTGTGTGTGAGACATAATGCCTGCGGCTCCTGCATTGGCCATACTTCTGCTCCTTCTCCACCACCAGCCACCCCTGTGCATACAGCCCATCCTTATCCCAGGAGGCCTCTGTCTTGTCCACAGGGGCCCACAGAGTCTGGGCTGTCTCTGGTTTGAGGAAGCCAGGCAGGAGGTCTGTGCAGTCCTTCAGGTTGGCCACTTGGTAGCTGTAGAGCAGAGCATTCCCAAACAGGAGCAGGTCTCCCACAGTGGAGAGAAAGCCACCTCCTGCCCACTTATAGGAGTTATCCACGTAAGGGCAGTTTACTATGCGTCCTTTCTTATTGAAATGATAAAACCTGCAACAAAAAGATAATTTGTTTGAGAAAAAAAAATAACCAGAACACAATAACAAAGCTGATCTTAGACCAATCGACCACTGATATGCAGCGAAGCAAAATGGAGATTGGTCACTCATTACCTTGAGCGGTTATAGATAATGGGGTCATTCTCATCTGGCACAGTGTTGAGCATGCCCAGTTGCCTGAACATCTTCATCATGTGATCCAGGAAGCGCTGGCCAGCAGCTCTCTCCACCACGGCACTGAGGAGAGTGAAGGCGTGGGTCGAGTACAGGAAGGTGGTGCCTGCAGATGACAAACCACTAGTTTACTTTCACGTAAATTCATTTGAATACACATAGGATTCATTTGATTGACAGCGATAACTCTTCCGTAGCTCCTACCAGGTTTGAAAACGAGAGTGTCGTCTTTGAACAGGTCCAAGGCGTGAATGACACTTTCAAAGCTGTCTTTCAGGTAGTACTCTTCTTGCTCAAACTCTTTTTTCTTATGAGCCTGTTTGTTTTCCTTGCTCTTGGTGCTGCTGTCCTCTGTCTTGGGGTTCTCTTTGTTTTCAGACAAGCTCTTTTCCTCTTTACCAGGCAGTTTTAAAGGTCGTTTGGCCTTCTCCCTGTCCTCCCTCACTTTCTTGGCATCCTTCTCGTAGTGCCGTATGCCACTCAGATGAGAGAGAATCAACCGTGGAGTTAATGTCACCTACATGTCAAAGAGAAAAAACACCATCAAGAACCACACAAAACCAAATATTTTGAAAAATTGAGGGAAAAATTGTGCTTGAGGTGAGAGGATCATGGTCGTTTGGAATGTATCTTTATTCCAACTCCTCAGAAACTCAATTTACATCTTCTCCCTCAAACTGTTTTTGGGGGAACTCCGGGACGTATTTCTGGACAGGGGCATCGAGGTCAAGCTTCCCCTCCTCCCACAGGCGGGCTGCTGCTGCTGTAGTTAGGGGTTTACTGATGCTGGCGATCCTCAGCACCGTCTCTGGTCCACAGGGCACACGGTTCTCCAAGTCAGCATAGCCAAATCCTGCAACATGTCACATCAGTTAGTTAGGAGGCTGTTTGACACAGCAGCATTATGCATTGCAATAATTTGTGAACATATGAGTAAGTGTATTGTGTCTACTACAGTGAACCTAAAAGGTACTGCATGGCACCAACCTTCGCACCAGACTTGAGAGCCATCCACAGACACACCGACCACCAGCCCGGGAGCCCCAACCTCATCCTGTCACACCAAGCAAGAAAGAGGTGATGGACAGAGATACAGACAGATAACGCATGAACATGTTCTGACATGATGAGGTTAAGCTGCATCCGTCAACTGAAAGTTATGAAATTAAACATTTAATTTCAGGAGAAAAACATTCTGAATGCAAAAAGAAAACGTCAAATACCTGTACCTTTATCCGCTGAACAAGGTCTCTGCTAACTTGAATGGCAGCACCATATCTTCCAGTATGTTGGAAGTCCTCTTCACATGAGAGCTCAGCTATGTCAGTGTGATATTTAAATACCAAAGCTAAAACAATGCCCGCACCTATTCCCCCAATCCAAAACGCTGACCTCGAGTAAAACCGAGAAGTTATTAGACGTGAAGGTCCGAAACATTTTCTCTGCTGCTGTTGTAACACGACAAAGGTCTGTTGTTTTGACAGCTGGGGGCACCGAGTTGGAGTCAACAAAGAGGAATAGCAGCGCGCGGTCACTGCAGGAACATCTTTACACTTGACACAAAAACGCTTGAATGGCGAGTAAAGTAAACGCGACATATTTACTTTTCTGTAGCCTATCGACCAACTGACGTTAGTTTTACTGAAGAAAATCGCTACAATCGAATCGAGTTTGAAACATTTCCTGAGTCCCCTGCTTGCGTCAGACAAAATTAACCAATCCCCGATCCAGACAGTACTAGCCAAATTACGACTTGGGAGCTCAGATAAAAAAAATCAAACGCTTCTTTTTTTTCTTCGATGAGGTTAAATAACGGCGGTTGGCATCCAATAGATGTTGCTCTACTGCTACGTACTATACTGGAGTAGAACTCCCCTATAATTTGCTTAAAACGTTATTATTAACCTTTATTTAACTAAGCAAGCCAGTGAATATAAAATTCTTATTTACAATGACAGCCTACCGGGGAACAGTGGGTTAACTAACTGCCTTGTTCAGGGGCAGAAAGACAGATTTTTACCTTGTCAGCTCGAGGATTCAATCCAATGGCTCTAACCACTAGGCTATCTGCCACCCAAATTAAACAAATAAAATACCCTACCACTACACCCACAAACATATATACATTTGTTTTATCAAATTGAAGAAAATAAAGACGTAAATTGGAGCGCCTTCTCCCTCTGACCAGCAGAAACACAAACAATCATCACAAGACCACTTCTGTTTACCCTCAACGATTCCACAGCAGTTCCAATTGTTTCCAACTGTTTCCACCCACCATGAAACCACAAATGGATCAGCCAAAGTGCAAGGGTCCACTTTTTCCCAAAACGTCACTCCTACGGTCACGGACTCATCTTTATCCTGACCCTCCGGGCAAGCCTCGGGCTCCGAAAACATCATCACACCTGCCATCTCCGATACTTCGACCTCACTTCACTTCCATTTCTCCTCCTGTCTTCAGCTCACTCTGCTTACACTTTACACCATTCTTCTTTAACCACCTCCCTTTTTACCCGTCATTTTCAACAGACTCAAGCTCCCCTATTCCCCTCTCAGACCTCCTCTGCTTCTCCTTTTCCCTCCATTCCTCCTCCGTATTCCAAGTAGAAGTCTCCTTATGATAATACTGCACTTATCCTGACATACATCTTGTTCTTGCCTTCTCAAGGGACGCCATTTAACCGGCTGTCACAATCGCCATACAATCAGCATGAACACCTCGGGATGTAGCGCTCAACAGTGCATCCCTCGTATAAAGCAGCAGCTTCGTCTTGATGTTCTTCTTTATCGAAAGCTACCGCGACGCTTTTCCATCACAAACAAGCGCAAAACAACTCTTCCAACTACCACCTCGACCCGACTGCCTTCACTCTAGTTCCTGAGTGAAAAAAAGTCTTCCCTATCACAAATGCACTTCACATGGCCAGCTTATGAATTTGACATTCTTTTTATAGAAAGGAATATTTAAATTGTATAAAATTCATACATATTTCTTTTTATTCAATTCAATCAAAATGTTTCTCTTCGGGGAAATTACCTGGGCACTGTAAATGTGCAACAGCAATATGACAGCATACCACAACCAAACCGCAATGACACAGCCATTCACATCAAATTATCTCAATACAATGCCGGCATCATAACTAGAATTCAGGTCTATAAAATACCATAAAAAATGTGTCATAAAAAAGGACTAGTAAGACAGATTGCTTTTTCATTAGTATCCTTCCTTATCCAGATTATTATTCATACTGATTACCATCTCAGAGGTGATGCAACAGTAGTATTAGTAGTAGTAGGCCTATGTCCTTTCTTTGGCTGACAGTCCTCTTACCTTACCTTCAGTTTATCACCCAGTCCCCAGGGTGACAAAGTACTCTCTCAGAGGTCACATGCCAGCACATGGCTCCTGTCGGCACCTAGAGAGTAACAATGCCCTCTGTTCTGTATGAGCTTGTATTATGATGGGTCATTTATAATCCAGTGACCGGTGTCACAGCATGTGGCCTATTACAATGCATTTAAATTAAAACTATAAAACCAAACTTTAGTACCAAAATATAGATGACAAATTACACGGGTAGACTAGACAATATTCTTGCATGACTAACATCCTACTCCCTTTTCTGCATTGCCTAGCAGGCCAGCGCTCAGAGCTGCAGTGATCTATAAGCATGCACACTCACAACATGTTTCTCTCTCTCTGGAAGTCAAACCAACGCCTAGATCAGAATGAGCAGTCAATGTAATACGGTTGGATGATGAACAGATTACCATTTGTTCTGGAAACACACAAAGCTGAGGGTTAAACAAGGTTGATAATGCAGCGCTGTGTTTAAGGGTCCACTTAAAAAGGCATCTTGAGAAGATGAGGAATTTTCTGCCTTTTCAGACGTCCAACAAACACGATCAATTGGAACTTTCTAAAAATATTGTGCATATTTTACAATATATAAAACAGTGATTAAGGACAACAATAACCAAATAAAAATACTCCACTCTAGAAAATCTCAAACTGTGCCATTTTTTTTATATTCACTTTTTTTTTTTTTTACATTTCAGATGATATACATTTAAAACATCTATATTTAATAAAACAATAGTAAAACAAGTGAGGCAGACCCACATGACTCATATTTCTAGACAAGACAAAAATGTTGTTTTGAACCATGATTAAAAAAAAAAAGTAAAAAAAGAAACAGGAATGCATTTAGCAAGAATGTTGCCATAGATTTTGTAATGAGTTTCAGGATGATCCCTTCCTAGCCATGTATTAATATAGGCACAAAAAAAAAATCCTAGGGTTGTCCACAAAAAGAGTGCTTTTTGCATCCCTCTGATATTTTAAGTAGAAATTGTGCACCAATATTGAATTTGAAAAGCATGTTATATTAAAAGTGCCTTTTAATATAGACAACATGGAGAATTCAATAAGTCCGATTTTTTATAGAATAAAATACTTGCTAAAGTGCCAAAATCCTCTAGGAAGATTTTACCCTACTTAACCCTAAAATGTCTTTACATTTCCACCATCATTGTAAAGCCATAGTTAATCTTTTCTTGAAAACTATTCCTTTCAACACAATTTTTTTTTCAAAAAGAAACATCGAACATCTAATAGTCAAATCATAGTGTAAAATCAGGCACGCTTTTTGGCAATTTTCTAGTGGAAAACCGAGTGGGTCGAGCATAACGTCAACTCCGTTACCCATAGATACAGGCTAGAAATGTTAAGCATTTTTGTGAAGCTTGCATTCAATTGCCAATCCCTGTTGCACACAACAAACTTATATTCCCTATGTCACAAGGGGATTAATGGATGATTTAAGATGAAATTGCCAACCCTGTTACAGTCTGACCAACACTGTTACTTTATTTGGCACTTACTATAGTATTTTTTCTCCCTCTTGAGATGGGAAAACATTGAACATGAATGTGCTCTTTATGACAGAATGTTTAAATTAGGTGAAATCAAGTTACACTTCTCAAAAAGGCACCGAATTGGTGGAACGACCCCCTAACACAGCACCAATATACATGTGGACAGGCTTATCCAATGTATACTTACACTTCTGAGGAAACTAAGAAATACCGAAGTCTTCAAAAACTAAAATCATGTGTTCTCCTACACTACTAATTCTGTGCGTACGTTGAAGTTGAATTAAGTGCATCGTTTTTCCACTTGGTCTTTGATTGAAATGTAAAGTATGTGCATAACCAGGGTGAAATGGGTATGTGCCAGAGTCATCCCCTTCAATCTATCAAATGTAGATAAAAATAACCTTTGTAGCAAATGGCACGTCATTTCACCTGATAACTTGTCAAAAACAAACTCAATGATTACAAAATGCTGACATTATAAAATCAGCTGGCAAAAATAGAAGTGTTTCTCATTTTGGGTTTCATTAAGGAAATGTTGTACCTTTCCCTTAGTTCTGCTCCCTTGTCGAGTTCCACTGAAAGCAGGACGGTGCAAAAGAAAAAGCATCTGTTTATGTGTTCCTCAACATGGGCATGGAATGGAAGGAGGGTTCATGGCATGCGAGGTGCAAATACAGAAAGCCAAAACCAGTGGGTAAACCAGGATTTCACATGTTATTTAGTTCCATTAGAGTCTGGTCCAGCATCTGGTGCATATCGAGGTTCTCTTCTTTAGCATGTGCCAGTTTCTCTGTTAACCACCAAATAAAACAAAAATATTAAAATCCAAGCAAGCACCCTACAACATGCAACAGCAGGCTAAAGACAATCAATATTCGAGATGACCTCAGTTATGAATTAAAATGTACTGTTAGACAGAGCTACATCATTAGCCATCAAAACCAACACGCTTTCAGTTAGAGAAAAAACAATGCTGTAACTATGCTGTGGCAGTAACCATACAGGCAGTACAGACAACTCTTATAGCATTGCCTTCACCATGCTTAAACTGGGGAAATGAACAATAGTGGTGCGTATAGTAAAGTATATAAAGGCACATTACGGTACCTAGTTGTAAGTAAGAATATACAGTAAGTATATAGATTAGAGATTAACCCATTACATTGTGGATAGCTTGTTATGCCAGCAGTGACATCTCCAGCATTATGGGCATCATACAAAACAAGCACGTATCTTCTTACACAGCATTAAACTGTCAATACTGCACATAGGCTCATGGATGAAACATTCACACTATTTAGTCCTCATTCAAGGCCACTCTTAGTTCGTTAGAAAGAAGGCGTTTTTTGTCAAGTTGCTGGTAGAGGCGATCTTTGCAGTCAGAAAGCAGGTAGGAAAGCGAGAGAAAGAAAACAGGAAGTCAGTGCAGTAACAGACTAGAGAGCTCAAGAGAAAGCTTCATGTGGGATCACTTCACACCTGATATCTTACCTTGTCTGAAAATGGTATAGACACACACACCACACACACACAGCTACTCTCCACAGAACAGTGGAGCAGTAACTCCAGAAGGGGATGGGTGGAATGCCTCAACTTTGTGAATGGAGATATGAACATTTCTCTGGGGTGGATAATTGAGCAAACGAGTAACAAATTGCCAGTGGGCTCTACTCAATGTCTAAATATACCTTCCAGCACCAGAAGGTATGTATTGTACAGATCCTGCTTAAAGTCTTATAGGTGCAACTAAGGCAGTATAAAAGCTGCCAAATTCCAGCCCTGTATGGAGGATCACTACCTGATGTCATAGATGCCCAGGATATTCCATATGCTCATTTCACGCTCCCATTACACACCACACGGTTCTACATTAAACCCTGACTGTGGGAGTACAGATATCATTGAGTGGCCTGGACATTCAAAACTCTAGTTGTGAATTAATTAAGTGCTTGGAACACATAAAATGGCTAACAATTTGTCTTAATGAATACTGCTAGTTGGGTGCAGTTAACTCCGTGGTAGTGCCTGTGATGCTCGCTTTTAATTGAAAACAATGATTCGGAAAGTGCATCTCTATTAATTTATTTCAACAATAAAATGTTGCAAATTGCAGACTTCATGTCATCAACATCAGCATCTCAATAGTCAATCTTACTACTCTTTCCAACTCACTTTCAACACACAGAGGCAGACAATCCTACATACTGTGCTTCTCTTCACGCCTACTACTTTCCCTTACCCGTTCAATAGCAATCCAACTTCAACATGTGCCACCTCCATATCAAAACATTACATTAACTATACTGTATTGAGCCAAATGACATTTGCCTTAGAACCTACATTTGTTTTAACAGCAGTATGTGTAATGCCATGGTGCTCCTAAAAACATACCTTCATTAAGGCTGTAAGATAATCACTACTCCCTTAGGTATATACCTATTAAATGAGGGAATGTTGAATAAGAGCTACAAGTGTGTAGTAGGCCTACTTGCAAGAAAATGTTCACTGGACAGTGCACATCTCGCCTCTCAAAATGAATGAAAATGTTGATCAACACCAATGGACATTAAAACAGAGGTACTTTCAACTGAATTTGTAAGAATGCCAGCACCATAACGCTTGTTTTCTGGATTCCTAAGACATATAAAAACTATGACAACATTACTAACATCAGGGCTTCCTAGTTTTATTATTAGAGCCGCTTGAAAATAAATAGAAATGAAAATAAAATTCAAAAGGAACAGAAAAGGATAGAATAAGGAGATAAAGCTTACATAGAAGGAAAGAGGTTTATTTGTATACAACACAGAAAGATTCAGAGGTTCTATACAAGAGATGGGATACAACACTGACAAGAGGATGAGAACATGGGGAGTAAAGTAAAGCATGGACAGAAGGGATGGGAAATGGAAGAAAGGCCGGGAGAGAGCAGAGCGATGCTGCTCAGCTGGCGGGAGGCGTCTTTGATGAGGTGTAAACAATTTATCTGTGCGGAAGAGAAGAGGTACAGTGAGGTACTGCTATAGGGGGTTTGTTGGAAGTCAGACGCGCAGCAACACATCAGCGCTACTGGCGCCACAGCACAAAGGACAGGCTAGAGCCACAATGCCCCACTGGGAGGTATTGCCAGGGAGGGATACAGACAGTGTACAGCAACTACTGCAGCAACCATCTCAAACACAAAACAAAGGTTGGACCAAACCTCTGATCACATAAAGACCTTTCCAAGGAGTCATGAGGAGCATCAGGTGACCAAACATCTGTCATACATGATGCTCCGCCTCCAGCTTTGACACATCTGATATCTTCTCAGATGCCAAAGGGGCACAGCATAAAACCCAACAAAAACTTCCAAAGGCAACCAGATTGTAGATTGTGACAAAAAGGATTTCAAGGGGGACGCATTGGGCCTTTCTTCCATACAGAAGTAGACCTTGTTAGTAGTAGAAACAAGTGAGCTACACTTGAAAAAGGTACAGAACACAAAAGCACACTGACTACATGGAGAAACTCAGTTTAAGACCCAGAAGGCGGCTCACATTGAAATATTGCATTTCAATAGACGCCTCACATGCATTAAGGGTTGACAAAATATTATGAATATTTTGGAATTAAGACATTCATTTGTTGGTCAAACAATGTACACTTAAAATACTATCACACAATGAATTACGATTACTTCTTTATGTAAAAAGTAATACAATATGGTAGTTATTAAAATGTAAGCCCAAATGGGTAAACAAAGAACTATTCTGTTCATGCTCTATTCTGTTCATACAAAACAAGTCTAGGTTCAAGTACTCTACTGCACTGCTAAAATGGTAACTGACTTTAATGGAGAGAATGTCTTCACAACCACAAACAAGTCTAAGTGTGAGAACGGAAACCATTGAGTGAGCTTAAACAATTCTCACAGTTAGCCAGTACTTACAATATACAACCCCCTTTAACTATGACCTTTAGACTACCTAGTGTATAGAAATAATTAGCTATTTTCTAACAGTAACGTGAACCACTTTATCTTGTACGAACAGAAACAGCAGATGGATAGGGAATTTCAGAGAGACAGAAGATTGGGATGGCTGGACAATGGGGATGGGAGGTGCAAGGAGGTGAAGACAGAGGCACAAGCAGGCAGCGCAGATGAAGAATTACATGGAAGTCATGTCGTTGAGGGCGTTGTCCAGCTCCTCGCTGATGGCCTTGTACTTCAGTTTCTGGGCATACAACTCATCTATTGGGACGTGGGCCAAGTGCACAGACAGGGAGGAGGAGGGGGCAGAGGTGGAGGGGTGTGTGGGAAGGGGGTGAAGGGTGTCCAGGTCATCAGCAAGACCCCAGAGGGAGGTGGGTGAGACAGCCCAGGGAGAGTGACAGAGTGGAAAAGGAAGAAGAAAAAAAAAGTTATACCAGAAGAGGATAGAACAGAAATGTGATTGAGGCCATGACAAATTCCTCAGCATCATCAAGAAATAGTGAACCGAATCCTGAACATCTCATGTCAGGGATATCATGACCATAAGGCTGATTATTCAGCCCTTCTAATTACCATGAGAGCCTCATGATACATTCTTTAACCTACTGATGGATGATTTACTGTAACAAGCAGTTGTAGGGCAGCATATCCCTTACTGTGACTAATAGCTCATTCTCATTAAGCAGACGCAACTGTTGCAGATCAACCGACAAAAACAACCCAACCTATGAACAAACGTAAATATAGAGTGAATAGGATGACCTGTCAAATGTCCAAATACCAAAGTCATTTCCATTCAGGTGTGACCCAAAAGTACACTGACTCAAATCGGGGGCACGTGTTGCTCAGAATATAAATATGATAATAATGGAAATTGTGAGAGGTAGCAAAGACGAGCACAGATTAGAGTATATTGACGAGGTGTAGCATAGAAGGGAAGAGGGTTTCCTCCTCTTGTTCAATACATTGTGAAAGAAGCATAGACACTTACCGAATGGCCATGAATGAGACTCACTGACTCTATAAAGTGTAGGCCTACTCCAAAAAGATCAAAGTACAGTTTTGAAATTAACTGCAAAAAAGTCATACCTTCCAAGTCGTCAATGGTCTTCTCAAGTTTGGCTACTGATCTCTCAGCGAACTCAGCACGAGTCTCAGCCTGTGGTAGAGAAAGACGGGTTCTTAAGAATTACACAGTCTGTAAATGTCACAGTCAGTGATACTGTAGGCTGACAGTACCCACAGCACTGGAATAGCCTGGCCTCTGGCCAAAGTCCCCAGATAAAGGGGGTTGTGAAACTTGCCTCCTTCAGCTTGTCGGTGAGGACCTTGATCTCCTCCTCATACTTGTCCTCTTTCTGTGAGTACTGTGGACCAAAAGAAGCAGAAACAGGAGTAATGCATCTACCCAACTGTAACATCTGCACCAGTCTACAGAGACAGAGAGCCTAAAAACACTCCCACTTGATCTTTTATATGAAACAAAGACCTTACATCTAATTACTTATCAAACAGTTTAAAACAACATAATGAGCAACAAGGCTTAGATGCAATAGGTTTATCTTCACTTAACAGAACAAATACTGAAAGGCATTTTTGCTTGACATCTTTAAGTACAACGTTTGACTAATCTTAGCCCTCTCCAATTTCGTAAGCCAGATACTGTATCCAATGACCCAATGGTTGCTGTAAATGGTTCTTCAGGTTCCTTCCATTCATTCTCCTGTATGGCTCTGGGGGTTGGAAAGCATACCTGCGTCTGAACACAGCAGCAGACTACCTACCTTCTCAGCCTGGGCCTCCAGTGACTTCAGGTTGTTGGTCACAGTTTTCAACTCCTCCTCAAGCTCAGAGCATTTGCTGTTGTTTTAGAGGGGAGAAGGTGCGGAGGAAGTGGAGGAGGGTCCAGAGGAAATTGTGCCGAAATGGAGGGGCGTAGAGACACCGATGACAAATGGAAGCAGGACGGACAGAGGGAGAGCAAGAGGGGGGGGAAGAAACAAAACAAAATAAATACGAACTAGGGGAATTACAGGAAGGAGACCAAAGTGCCTTAACACAGCAGGAATGCGACAATAATAACAAAGGTGGAGACTACAAAGACGTTTTTGTAAATGCCTTTTAGCTTGCAGATTTGGTCAAATGAAGAATGCTAATATGGCATGTAAAATATGTTATTCTTGCACAGTTCCTACCAGGTTAGAGGTGTAAAAGGTTATAGTTCTAGGATATCCCGAGCGTAAGCCCAAACATAGGAAAAGAGAGCAAAGCAGAGCAAGTGCTAGCAGGAAAGAGAGGCTTCATTCAGCAGAGTGAATGAATGTGACAAGAGGAAGTCGTACATAAGCGTTTCAAGATAGACCTGGCAGAATACTCTGTTAGTCTGCAGTACCTTTGCCTCGGAAGCTGTAAGTGATTTTAAGCTTTGTTCCAAAACTCTTAGCTCGTCCTCCGCTCTTCGAATCCGTCTGTTAGTGGATGTTGTGAACAAAAGGCCATTCAAAACATGAAACACATGCAAACTAATAGTACATGCAACAACGAGAGTGAGCAACATGTCCAAAATAAAAAGTTAACTTTAAACTTTGAGCCAGGCGTGGCATTAAATAACCTCATCCATGCATGTTAATAAAGTGCAGCGTTACTCTTAGGTGACAGTGAAAAAAATCTTACCCTTCTGAAAGCTCAGCGCGCTCCTCTGTACGTTCCAGATCACTCTCAATGATGACCAGCTTACGGGCAACCTTTAGGTACAGCACACCAAAGAGTTACACTCTATACACAAAATGGCTGTGTATATACACCCAATATCTGTGTACATACACCCTATACGAATTAGGGTATGTCAGGGTGGACTTAATCATAGTGAGTAGTGCCATTATGTTATTGTGTGGTGTAGGGTAGGTTCAAGGCAGGGTGTGTGGGGGCTGGGTTGTAGAGAGAGCTGGACAGCAGCCTACAGCTGCAGCAGCTGAGACTCACCTCCTCGTATTTGCGGTCAGCCTCCTCAGCGATGTGCTTGGCCTCCTTCAGCTGGATATCCTGCAGCTCCATCTTCTCCTCATCCTTGGAGGCCCTGTTCTCAATGACCTTCATGCCTCTGTGGGGAGGAAGGAGGGAGACAGGCAGCAGATGTTAGGCTAGGAAGAGTCCCATTCCCAGGCTCACAGAATCACTGCGCTGTAACTCAATGACTCAAATCAATAGCTCCAGCCCAGACTAAACCTGGGCGGGCAGGTACCACTGCAGACACACTGCAAGCAGCTCTCTGGGAGTGCCGCGTACACCCAACGCACTTCCACACTGGCTGCTGGCTGGCAAAATTGAATATGCTCTTTAATAGTCAAGGCCTGGGCCTGACAGCTTTCTTATGGGACTGAGGGGGGAAATACTGCACCACTATATCACTGGAGATGACAGGGCAGGCCCAGCCCAGACAGGGTCTGATCTACAGTCTCAGACATTCAGGCATTGGGCTGTGCAGCAGAGGGGTTGTTTATACCACGAACAAAGGAATGGAAACAGAGCCTCATGGCCCATTTATTCAGGATTTCATAGTCACCACTGAAACAGGTTGTGTTTGTTAGAACCCGGTCAGTGGCACCGCCCGTCATGACTTTCGCTAAAGGCCCTAACAACTACAAATACAGTTAGGGGCAAAAGAAACTCAGTCTACTCTACGGTCTAACTCCCTATCCACCATAAATATATACCTCTCGGACTCATCAGCCGCCTTCTCAGCCTCCTCCAGCTTGGTCAGGGCAGTTGCCAGACGCTCCTGAGCACGATCCAACTCCTCCTCAACCAGCTGGATACGTCTGTTAAGGGAAGCGACATCGGCCTCAGCCTAGGAGAGAAGAGAAGAACTTGCCAGAACCTGCATCGTAGGGTAAAATGCACTAAGAGAGACAAACATACAGTACAAACATATAAACATAAAGAATACTGGTGAATCTTGTGTGTTTTATAGCTGAGAGGTCTGGGTAATGACTATTTAAAATGGTGCTTTCTCCATCTGCCAGCCTAATGACAGTGTCACCTGTTGGGGAGAGAAAAGGGCCTTCCCAGGATGATTCCCCTGTGCTGAGCTGCACTCCACACACTGTGTGTAATGACAAAAATGCTCCTCGCTGACACATGCTGAATACCTGGCCTCATTACTGGACCCCAGAGATGACATTAAAGGACTCCTAGTGCGCCAAAGAGGTTTACACTGGCAAAGGCCACACACACACACACACATCAATGAAGAGTCCCCAGTGGACCAAATCTGAAGATTAGAAGATTCATTCTCTCAAACTGTCTACTTTCTTTTTATTTTACTGGTGTTGTCCCCCTACTGTTCTAATTAGCTTACCACTGGTACCAACAATAAGTTATGGAACCGTCACACTATTCTTTTTATAAGAGATTTTATACTGAGGAAGTGTCAAATTCAGCTACAGATATGCTTTTGTGGTAATAAAACAGAACATTTGATAGCTGAAACAATTGATATGGACAGCCACTGCTCTATTCTTTTCTATAAGCACCAAAGTCAACTATATGCACCAAAGTCAACTTATTTTGAATCTTTAAAAACACTCCAATCACTTTTTGACAGCAGCTCATTTGATTTGGATGAAACCTTCAATACATATTGGCCCATTGCAGAAGTGGTCAGAAAGTGACTTGAATGCCAAAACATTCAAGAGATAAAGGTGCTCAAAGTTGACCTATTTTGCATACCCCACCATACCATGAGACACCTAGGGCACCTAGTTAACCACTCAGAGGCCTGATCACATACTAACACAAGAGTGGTGCTCGGGGTTCAAAGTCCATCTCATGTTGTGAATGGAGATATGGAAACTAGCCAGTGAAATTAAGATAACTATCAGTTCATCAAGTGGTTTTTCAAACACCACCCAAAACGTTTCCTTCAAATAAACTAACATGAAGTGACCATGTTGATGATGGCAATTAACTTTCTTAATGGCAAATGCAGACAGGCATTATTTCCATAGCTCAGAGGCTGGCCCCCTGTTCTTTAGAACATGCGACAACGTTTTGTCCATTTGTACAATTAAACCTTGTTTAAAACGACATTCTGCTATTGATGTTGTTCTCAGCTCTGTTGCAGCATTGTTTTTGACGTTCTTTCCTGTTTAAATGGAAAATAGTTTCAAATAGTTTAAAGTCCGTGCTGCAATTATGTAAAAAAAAGTATAATTTACTTTAGGTTATTATGGGAAGCCTAGTATACACAGGAGATACAGTACCATGAAACAATCTAACATTTTAATCCAAGAACTGCTTGTGAAAACAGTTACCTTGTACATCATGGCCATCAATTAAGAGAAAATATTAACGGACTATGATATCAGAAACATGGTGGTTACAGTATCATTGAAATCCAACAAAAAGACCTGAAGTGCTCTACCGCTCTAAACACTATTTACACTTGGGACAAGCATCCAATTCGCCTCGAGCTCGTTATCTGTCCAAGTTGGCGAATCGTAAGCAATGAGCATGATGAATGTAGGTTGTTAGCTAACAACACAGCGGGATGTCAGAGAAATTCCGCTATGTCAGTGCGGAGTGCATCAACATGCATTTTTTAAGTCTGTGCTACTCACTCGGACATTAAACATCTCAAAATGAATATATCATTGTTGCACTTGACAACACACATTTTGGAGATTTTTTTTTGTTGCAGTTATTTTATGACATGCTTACGGATTCTCTGGTTTTCCTCTCCAAGCCCAATTCTCTCCGTAGTCTTTCAGCTCTCTCTTCAGCATCGTCTGCCTGCTGTTGCAGGGTTTTTATTTTCCGTTTAACGGCCTCCAGTGATGTTATACCTGTCATTATCTAAACTTGCTAAGAAAACTACGTTAAGACTTTCCTTGGAATGGAAATGGAGCGCAACAACACCATGGAATGTACCTGGAGGAAGGCTGCCCGCGGTACTCGAGTCGTCTGTGAGGAACGCACACAGCAATAACTGAACGTTACACCGGAAGTAACCATGTTTTCATAACCAAGTCCAAGGCTACAACAAACGACCATTTTTGGAAATATACAAAAAATAAATGTTGTTTTCGTAATATTATAATGGTTAACCAACATTTGGTCATAATAAAAAGTGTATATGTGGTAGCTGTAATGTAACGATAAGGGCACGCCCAATTATTACAAGCGTTGACCAAGGTACCTTGCACTGGTGTATAGCACCATCTGCGGGTATTATCTAGACAGTACACATGGGACTGAAAAGATCTTCAGACTATAATTCCTAAAGAGGCCTTCTATGTACTTGTAGAATCTTACTCAAGGAGTTCAACAAATGGGTTTCTTCCTGATCTCCTTTTCTTCATTTAAAGTGCTATGCAAACGTAGGATAGGTGAATGCCTACCAAGAATGTATATATTTTTACCAGTTTAACTCTTTAATATCAGTGCAGAGTATTTTTTGTATTTAACCTTTATTTAACTAGGCAAATTAGTTAAGAACAAATTCTTATTTACAATGAAGGCCTAAAGGAAAGGAGATGAGCATAGGAAGTCTCTTTAGTCTATCGAGATGTAAGCTACCCTATAGACACTTTCAATACGTGCAAATCAATTGTCAACTGAATGTCACATCTAATGATTAACTTGCCTTGCTAATGTTTTTTCTTTGTTCATATTTATTTAGGCCAGGATTATCATGCCATAACATAAGCCTAGGTATTTTATACATATCATTTTTTTTCAGCCCCTGGATGCAGCTCCTCGTGTCACGCATGAGTCGACATACACACGTTTTCGATAGTTTTCCATTTATGGAGCATTTCCCTAATTTCAAGTTCTTCCCTGCATGAAGTCAAATTACACCGTAGGAAAGCCAAATTACACTCTTGGGTATGAGTTTAACTAAATGTACCTCAAAACAACAATAAACAAAATACATTAATAATTAGATAGCTTGTCTTTAAAAATATAAGAATAATCTTGCAAAAATACTATAGGTCTAAAAGTGGATTTAATTAGTAAATACCTCATTATTAGAAAATACTTAATGGTTGATGGTTGAATAGTTAGAAAATTACATTTTCAAGGGAAACTAATTTACTGTAGGCCTAGTCTGTTCTGTTGCAAGAAACAGGCACAGCCCAAAAAAGTAAGCTCTAACTTGACCAATGACCAAATAAAGCAGTGGGCTATATTTATCCGTGCGGTGCGCTCGCACTCTGCTTGGAGACTGCACGTTTAACAATCCGTTTCCACTCATAAATGTCCCCACATTCAAGAGCTGTGGAGAGGAATCTGATTTACTGTCTTAAATTGACTTGAGGGTCTCATATGTAGGATAACTATTTGGAGAGATTCAAACACCAGAACACTGAAACACTTTTGTTCTTTATATTGATATGATTTAGGTGACTTGTGATCTTTGACAACAGACAAACAACCATAAACAAAATATATAAAATGACAGTTCAACAATATCTGTCATAAAATCATGATTGTTTATGTGATTTAAATATTATTCCTTTACCATAATAAGTTACATTCCAGCTGGCCCATAGACATATAGGGCTTGACAGGTGCGTCACACCTAAACAGTATTCTACCTACATTTGGCAATCTGAGAATGGACTTTAGACCGAGTGATGAGGCCGAGTAAAGGCCTCTCACGTAACACTGTCATTTTACACATTTTACAGTTTGATCTGTGAGACAGAAGTGGTAAGCAGTGTGCAGGAATTGTGATTTTGTGCCCTTTACTTACGTCCGTTGCTGTCTTCTCAGCCACCTCAAGTTTCTCCTGGGCATCCTTAAGAGACTCAGAGTACTTGTCCAACTCATCCTCTGTTCCCTTCAGCTTCTTCTGCAGAGCTACCAAGTCATCCTCGAGCTGAGGTTTGTTTTAGTGTGGACAGTTTCACAGGGGTGATCAGCGGGAAACAGAGGGCGTGAGCGCGCACAGGGCGCAAGAACGCAGCCAGACAGAGAAAGGGAGAGAGAGGAGAGAAGTTAGGGAATATCATGCGAGCCACACAAAATACCTTGGTGGCCACCTCCTCGGCGTTCAGCAACTTTTCCTCGGCGGCTTGGAACTCATCAAGCACTTTATCACGTTCATCTTCGGTGATCCGTAATTTCTTTTCCAACTCACTTATTTCATCCTCTAACTACACATGCATAAAGGACAACATTTGGTTTAGTTGAATAGAACACCAAAGTGAATATACTATTGCATTTATGCTGAAAGAAGCATATATATTTCCTACTTATAATTAGCCTACAGTCATTTTCCTATACACATATTTTCCTACTTATAATTAGGCTACATTAATAAAACTTCACCCACCCATCAATCAGTGACATTGACGTAATTATTAAACACAATTATTCAGATAATTCATACCCAGGTCACTTATTAGCCTACCCGTTGTGATATGTTATTCATAAATATCACTTAAATACTCCTTATTTCGAATGATCCGTAAAAGTGATACATCCACAATGAAGAGGTGATCAATCCACGTTTAGAGACTGCGGCGAACAGAGCCACTGGTATTCAGGTGCCTTTTCTAGGATCATTTAGATTTTCCATATATAATGCCGACCTGTTTGCTCTTGTCCTCTGCTGCCTTCTTGTCTCCCTCGGCTCCCTCAGCTCTGTCCAAGGCATTCTCCTTGTCGAGCTTGAGCATCTGCATCTTCTTCTTGATGGCATCCATGGCTGCTTATTTTTTGTTTGGCTCCACCAACTGTTTCGAAAGAGACCCGAGGAGAGAGACTGTGCGTCTGTGCTTAACTGAACGTTGCGCTGGAGTGCAAGCTCTTCTTGAATGTACCCCGTCAAATATGTACTGTCAAGAAGGGGAGGGGACTAAATTCCTTTGGGCATCCAATACTTTTTCGGAGACGGCATCTCGGGGTCCCTTCCCCTTGCCCTATCTTTCTTTATGGATCTACTCGGTGATTCGCTGCTCTCAGACATTTGACCATTGATATGACTATATATGGGATTTGACAGTTTTGTCTAGAAGGGATACAGCTTTAGTCAAAGTTGACTTTTCGTAGCAGGTTTAGGAGAACTTACGCAGCAGGTTATGAGAATTCACTCAGCAGGTTAGTATAATTAGGTTAAGGTTAGGTAATGCGTTAGGGTTAGCTAAAATGCAAAAAGAAACGACGTTTGACTTCAAAGTTGACAAAATCTGTATCCCATCTAGACAAGACCGATTTGATCGGCAGGAGAGCAGCCCCTTCAAGATGTAGGATCCTATTTCTAAGGTAGTAAATGCTACTGTTTGGGAAGGACACTGTTCAGGGCAGGAGTACCGCAAAGTGTGCTGTTTTACACATTTTGTCATGATGCTAAGTGTTGCAGTTTTAAAGCCAATTTCTTGCAATTCTACACCTGTGCCAGCATGTTGGCAGTGGGCCATACTACAGTAAGTACAATGTATTGAGATTTTTTCCCCTCATGTCATTCTGAGTTGATTTAATATTCAATACTGTTTAATGTTTTTTTGTCCTTTTGTCTCAGGATACTGGACCATAACTGTGCCAGTGCCCAGTGATATCCATGGAGCTGAAATCGTACTCTTGGGAGGTGTTGTATTAGCTCAGGTCAAGTGTACAGTCAGTGAAGAGGTACTGCTGGTGAAAGACTCAGGTCAACCAGCCCCTCGAGGCATTGTTCACAATCTGAGAGGCGTAAGATAGGAAAGAGCTGCCAGATAATGTATCAAGTAGACTCCCTGCTAACTCTTTAAGTATTAGTTGGCTGTAGCCAGACAGCCTCCATGGGATACTGAAGTGTGATGGTATTTCAACAGCCCTCTGCTCCCTTTGACAATCTACAGTAGCCATATACTGTAGTTCTAATCAGGGGTGCAACTTTGGTTTTAGAAGTTGGGGAGACATAACATTATTATTTTTTAATCCAGTCTGATAAACACTCCAAACAGCCTACCCGATCTCTCGGAGGCGTCCGCATGGTCCTAAAGCCCCCCCACAACCCACATTTTGTATCACATTCTAATGATTAAACTGGGGGGGAACAAAAATGTGGGGAGGACATGTCCCCTATCCCCAGTGAAAGTTGCACCATTGGTTCTAATGTTAGAGAACTGTCACTGCTGTTCAGACTGTTCAAGATGGATATAAGAAGAGCAATGTTAAAACACAATCTACAGGGAACAAGTTACTTAAACTGGACCTGCATGGCCATACAGTACATGACAGGTTTTTAGCAATGGTTTAAATTTGAACCTGAAGAAATATTGATAAATAAATGAATTGATCAGTTTGACTATCTCTCATATCATCCATAGCATTGAAGGCTAACCATATCAATTGAACAGATAATAATTTGCCACAACTGACAAAAAGTAGAGGCAAGCCATTCGTGAAGCCCCCGAACAGCTAAAGTTGACATTGGTAAAATGAAATGTAATTAAATTGAGTAATCCTGAATTGTTATTGGTGTGTAAATATATATCGTATTGTAATGTAGACAGGAAGCTGAAAGATACATAGGCTCAGACTGAGGCCTTCTTGAGTCTCTCCTTCTTATGAGGATATTTTTAGGATTGCACCTGCCTTGGTCTGTAAAGTTCAACTAAGTCGCTATGCCAAGTGTTCGGGCCAAACCCTATGAGATAAGCCTCTAAAATAATCCAAGTCTTTCGTATGCTGTTCACTTTGACTTTGGGGTGTTTTTAATTATCATAGTAACTGCTATAGGTTGATTGCCATTCATGGGTGTGTTGTGTACGCTGTGGTTGCAGTCAGATATTTACATGGAGGGAGAGCATGAATTTGCACATCCCATATAATGTGGCAATGGTTCGAAATCCACTTAGCCTATTGTTTTCTGGCACATTCATTTATTTTATTTTGCGTGCAGGGTCCGACATTAAAGATGGTACACCGGGGCGAGTAAAAACATGTGTTGGGCCAGTGGATCTCGTCACTCAAAGGCCCTAAGGGCCAGTAAGTAACTTTTCAGCGCATTTTTGCATTCCAGTTCAACTTTTGCCTGCTCTGTCACAGTCTACCATAGAACCCCACAGTGAACGCATCAGAATACTCATAAAACCTAGCGGTCAAACACGGAAATGGTTCCAATTGTTTTTTTTCACCGTTCATTTTTCACATGGGGGAATTTAGAACCACTTCAAACAAGGTCTGTGTTTCATGTAGGCTTTCCCTGGTGTGATGTTTTGATAACTGTGTAAATGTCTCTCGACAAGGTGAATTTTATAAATATATTCAGCTTTATTTAATCTCAGATTAAAAAAAGGTAATTAGCATCAAAGTAGACATCATGCAAGACTACAAATCCCTACAAGCTCCAGCATGCCATCTTTTCTGTCAGCTAGCTAGCAGGTAGCTACCTTGATCCAAAATGAAAGTTACATTGAACATTTTAATTGACTGTTCTATATTTTATATAAGAAAAATGTTTTGGTTTATTTATGCATTTGGTCTTGTGTCTTGTACATAATACTACCCTGGTAGCAGTCAGATATTTACAATGTGCCATGAATCCTAGGCTAGTTCTTTGCCTACATGATATTAGCAACATAGGCTACCTTTTTAGCAGATCCTCTTCTTCAGCCGGTTGAGGTCTATATTTAATCCCTATAATTCCTGCCAACTATATGAAAGAGGTGAAATCTATTTAAATTCATGATGACAGAATTCAGGGCATCAACGAACTTGTTGACATGTTCTGTTGCAGATTCAAAGCCAGATTAACTGTTGCAGAATATATTAATAATCATGAATGAATACGCATATTTATTTGAAATGAATGCACCTAGTCACACATCAATCACAAACACCTGAACTCCAACAATTTCATTGTTTTAAATACATCTAAAATAGTAGACAAATATAGTAGACAATACATACATATGCCTTTCAAACATAAAATAACAAACATCTGACCTGAAAGTAAAGATACAATTATTTATTCATCAATGCTACAAACCTGGGACATCGAAGAGCACCATATGAACTATTATTATCCGAGAGCGCACAGATTCTTCTGCTCTTTCATTATAGGAATTAGACCAACACAAATAACAAAATGTAAAACAGCATTTTGTGATTTTTGATGTGTGAGTTACAAATGGAGAAACAACTGGATGCATAAGGTAGGTTTAATATAAAATACTAGCTCCAGCAAGATGAGAAACACACTTAACAGACTCAAAACAAGGAAGCCATGCCTAAACACAGCTATATCAACACCCTTCTATCAATACCCTTCTTGTCCATGTTGCTGTTGTCAATTGTGAGCAGCACGCTTACCACTGCATTCAATCTGAAACGTAGAATAAGCAGGAGAAGGTCAGCATTACACAGGTGAAAAAAAGGTATCAAAAACATTACACCACTTTTACAACATTTTTAAACGTGTTACTGAGTCTAGATGTTATCAAATCAGGAGAAGAATAAGTGAATAGGGGAAATTACTGACGGTAAGGTGGGTTTATAGCAATAAGATGGAGTTCCAAAGACTGAGTGATCACAGCATTTCCACAAATTGAGCCATACACAATACAACTTAAGCATAGAGGACAGCATTTTGTTGACAACATGGTGGTTTACACCTGTCTACTGTGTGTGAATGATGAAATAATCTTTCCCCAGCTGTAGGTCCATTTGAGTGTGTGTGGTCACTTAGACCAGCACATCAACCAGTACTGGGACCAACAGAGACTATAAAGGTCAAGTACAAAATGGAGGAAGTTAACAATCTGTGGCTTAGACTTAATTTAAAGTTGACACAAATGATAACTAAGCAATATAATGCCACAAACTACAACACGTATGAAAGACTGTACTACACAGGCCAGTACAATCACCTATACATGGAAACAGTGGCAATTTGAGCATGTACATTTT
The DNA here is from genome assembly GCA_030435695.1 of Brachymystax lenok tsinlingensis. NCBI lineage: Eukaryota > Metazoa > Chordata > Actinopteri > Salmoniformes > Salmonidae > Brachymystax > Brachymystax lenok. The sequence continues at coordinate 27,266,769 of CM059818.1, read as the reverse complement.
GGTGGGGCAAACTCCCCAAAAATGTTTTAAATACATCCCAGCAAAGCCACAACACAACACCGAACAATACATTAATTGCACTATAACAGTGACAAGCTTTCTTTTCAGCACCATGGAGTGAATCCTTACCACTGCTACACCTGGCTATCAGCAGAGACTTGTCTGGTGGCACAAAAGTTCATTCAGCCTCATTTACTGCCTTTAAAAAAAACCTAGCTGATATCGCTGTCTTTGTGTTTGTCTCCACCCCCCTCCAGGTGGCACCAATCTTCCCCATCATCCCCAGTGTATTTATAGCTGTGTTCTCAGTTTGTCTGTTGCCAGTTCGTTTTGTTTTGTGAAACCGACCAGCGGTTTTTCCCCTTGCTCATGTCTGTTCTAGTTCTTCCCGGTTTTGACCTTTCTGCCTGTCCTGAACCTGAGCCTGCCTGCCATTCTGTACCTCGCCACACTACAATGGATTATTGACCCCTGCCTGCTCTGACCCTGAGACTGCCTGCCTTTCTGAACCTTTTCCACCCTATCTGGATTACTGACCTCTGCCTGCCCTTGACCTGTCGTTTTGCCTGCCCCTGTACTAGTAATAGTACTGTGTTACTTCAACACTGTCTGCATCTGGGTCTTACCTGAAACGTGATAGTTTTCTACTGACAATTAAGATGCACAAACTATGGCATAAGGGGAGGACGAGCAGTTAAGAGGAAATCTATAATTTCGACTACGACATTATTGAGCGAGATTGGACGGACGTGGTCAATATAGCTATTTGTTCAGCACTTTGAAATGTATAGCGACAGAATTCAGAACATGGGCCGTTCTTTCAGTATTCTTCCTGTACACCAAGTCAGAACCGTAGGATAAATAAAGGGGGCATATAAGCAGACAATGAAAGCTCTTACAATATTCGATGATTGCATTTCTCTAAAACAGGCAAAAGGCTACATGTGCACCACCAAGTCAGAACAGTAGGCTAAATTATGAGGGGGAAAGGGACCACATTATTAGGGTGAGGCACATGGGCTACTAACAGCTTACTACACAACATACACTCAGTATTACTTTCTTAGTTACAGTCAACATATATAGTTCCAGACTTGGAATTCCGAGTTGGATGACCGTTCAAAATGTCTTTTACCAGTGGAGCTCATTTTCTTCCGATTTCCCAGTTCCGAGTTTCCAGCAGTTTTGAATGCGGCAGAAGTCATCTTTTAGCTCTACCCATAGATTTTGCGGTGACGTAGTGTCCCCATGGGTGCCAGAGCACTGAGCCAATCACGGCGCACCACAGAAAGCACTGAGCTAGGCTGAAACACCTGCATTTTGGAGCTGCCTTACTCAAGAAAGCAAAAAAGAGACCATGTTTGTATGCTGCTTTATTAACTCAATTATTATTATTTTACATTGTTTGCAAACTGATTTGTGACACGAATTAATGCCAAAATAACATGCAAAACATGCATGTTCTTTTTTTTTATTTTTTTTGCGAAACAGGTGGGGCTCAAAATGCCCTGAATGACGGGTTGCCACTGCATGGAAAGTAACCTAAAGGCTCATACAGTACCAATCAATGCTACTCACCTGACAGACAGTGCAGGTGTGGACCAGTGCTGCCTTGAGTGGACTTCAGATATAATTGGCAGGAGTTTAAGCTTTTGTTCCAGCCCAGCTCATACCTAATTGCAAATCATAGCCCATTGCCGTGATTCGTTGCATTGATTATTTAAGTTATTTATATTATTTAAGCTGGGCTGGGACAAAACCCTTCACACACTCCTGCTCTTCAGGCCTTCCTGCAATGACTGAAACAGACCAAAGCAGGAGAATGGTGTTCCAGCCTTCCAGGTTGAAACAGCTTACCCAGTTATGAGGTGATAAGACTCAAGCACACCCATTGGTTCTGGAATAGAGAAGGCGCAAATAAGGTTTGCAATTTGCAGTCAATAAAATGACAGTAAAAAACAAAAACAAACGTGTGAATACCAATTAATTTAAAACCACCATAGCAGGTAGGACTAAATACGCTTACATAACGTTGTTAACTAGCTATACTAATGATCTGCTGTCCAGAGGGTAACAGCAAACAGATCAATATCTTCCCGCATTAAAGTAAGCACACTGTTGACTCAAGAGAGGATGCTAAATCAAATCAAATTTTATTTGTCACATACACATTGGCCGTTCATTCAAGCACCACCACACTCGCGTGAGTGATAACTTCTCAAACAGTACAAGAGTTGATGCCTTCACACAGAACACAAACTGTCCAGAGCAAAAATAAGTGCCCAATCAATCTACTCGCTGACCTTATTTATTTTAGGGAAAGTGATTTACAAAAGTGAACCTTAAAGAGTGAACAGCGGTGCGTGGGTAAAATCACTGGGGAAACCAAAATATTACAACCTATGTGTTGTAATAATTATGATGTTTGCTCTATAACCTGTTAGTTCATATGCAGAAGGTAGGCTAGTGATTAGAGCGTGATATATACAGTTGAAGTCAAAAGTTTACATACACCTTTGCCAAATACATTTAAACTTTGTTTTTCACAATTCCTGACATTTAATCCTAGTAAAAATTCCCTGTCTTAGGTCAGCTAGGATCACCACTTTATTTTAAGAATGTGAAACGTCAGAATAATTGTCACGATCTTCACGAGGGACGGACCAAGACGCAGCGATGCTTCCAGTATACATATTTATTTTTGTAACGTAACTGGGAAAATAAAGAACACAAAACGAAGATAGTAACGATGGCCCATAACAATGACTAAACACAAAAGCTATGACCAAACAAAAACCCACAAAACCCCTCTGAAAACTATGGTTCCCAATTAGAGGTAACGACACTCAGCTGCCTCTAATTGGGAACCATTTACCCAACATAGAAACAGAACACCTAGAACAGAAAAACCCTACACCAAAAACGAAACAAAAACACGCCAGCCTGTAAAACATAGGCCTGGACGTGACAATAATAGTAGAGAGAATGATTTACTTTAGCTTTTATTTCTTTCTTTTACATTCCCAGTGGGTCAGAATTTTACATACACTCTATTATTTGGTAGCATTGCCTTTAAATTGTTTAACTTGGGTCAAACGTTTCGGGTAGCCTTCCAAAAGCTTCCCACAATAAGTTTGGTGAATTTCGGGCCATTCCTCCTGACAGAGCTGGGGTAACTGAGTCAGGTTTGTAACTGAGTCAGGCCTCTTTGCTCACGAAAGCTTTTTCAGCTCTGACCACACATTTTCTATAGGATTGAGGTCAGGGCTTTGTGATGGCCACGCCAATAATTTGATTTGGTTGTCCTTAAGCCATTTTGCCACAACTTTGGAAGTATGCTTGGGGCCGTTGTCCATTTCGAAGACCCATTTGCAACCAAGCTTTAACTTCCTGACTGATGTCTTGAGATGTTGCTTCATTATATACACATACTTTTTCTTCCTCGTGATGTTGTCTATTTTGTGAAGTGCACCAGTCCCTCCTGCAGCAAAGCACCCCAACAACATGATGCTGCCACCCCCCATGCTTCATGATTGGGATGGTGTTCTTCGGCTTGCAAGCTTACCCCTTTTTCCTCCAAACATAACAATGGTCATTATAGCCAAACAGTTCTATTTTTGTTTCATCAGACCAGAGGACATTTTTCCAAAAAGTACGATCTTTGTCCCCATGTGCAGTTGCAAACCGTAGTCTGGCATTTTTATGGCGGTTTTGGAGCAGTGGCTTCTTCCTTGCTTTAGGTTATGTCGATATAGGACTTGTTTGACTGTGGATTGAGGGCTGGTGTTTGTACTTGCGTACTATTGTTTGTACACATGAACGTGGTACCTTCAGGCGTTTGGAAATTGCTCCCAAGGATGAACCAGACTTGTGGAGGTCTACAATTTTTTTTCTTGGCTGATTTATTTAGATTTTCCAATGATGTCAAGCAAAGAGGCAGTGAGTTTGAAGGTAGGCCTTGAAATACATCCACAGGTACACCTCCAACTGACTCAAATTATGTCAATTAGCCTATCAGAAGCTTCTAAAGCTATGACATCATTGTCTGGAATTTTCCAAGCTGTTTAAAGGCACAGTCAACTTAGTGTATGTAAACTTCTGACCCATTGGAATTGTGATACAGTGAATTATAAGTGAAATAATCTGTCTGTAAACAATTGTTGGAAAAATTACTTGTGTTATGCACAAAGTAGATTTCCTAACCAACTTGCCAAAACTATAGTTTGTTAACAAGAAATTTGTGGAGTGGTTGAAAAACGAGTTTTAATGACTCCAACCTAAGTGTATGTAAACTTCCGACTTCAACTGTAAGCCTACGGCTGAGACAATAAGAAGCTCATAGCCCCTTACAATAAATTCAGAAAATTCAACCACACATTTGTTTGATTATAAAACTGGAGAGCAACATCTGTCCGGTGAAGTCCACAAAACATATTTCATATAACAAACAGTTGCGTGAACTATAGCATGGTCAAGCAAGGTAATGTTTCCGACATTTTCGAACTGCTAAACAACTGTTGATGTTTCGTGTTGTATAAATGGTCTATGACTCTGTCATACAGTACACACTTTTAGTTTTTGTTGTCCTATGCTACCTGGCTAAAATGCTTGCTCGCTAGCCTAACCTCCTTTTAATGGGCAATGATCCGCCAGGTCAGCTAGTTAACATTAGCATACTGCATTAGCATACCCATCTCATCATTACTGAATTGTTATAAAGACGTGGTTATGAAACCCACGTGACACAGTACTCTCAGCCCCATTGTTGTAAGAGTAATTCATGAGTTAGCACAGTCTCCAAACAGACAGTGTAGTTAATCATTGTGGAGGTCAATGTGTCAAGGGCTGCCTTTGAGTGACAGGTAGTATTAAGATGTTATGATGTTCCTGCAGCGTTAAGCCAGCCCACGCTGTAGCAGAGATCTTTTTGCAAAGTAATAACTGGCAGAGGAAATATTAACTGCAGATCTGTCTACAACTTCCTTTTTTAAACTCTGACTCAGAACAGCGATCCTGGAAGACAAATATGGTTTATAGGTCAGGGTTCAGTTAAACTTTCATCCTTTAAACTTTTCACCATGCTGGGAATATGTCACGATCATTTGTTGTGCTCATAGATATACTGTACACTACAGCTGCAACATATAGAACATTTACCTCAATTCTTGAGCAAGGCAGTCATAGCAAAGTTATGTTGAATTGTACTGTATAGATTGATTTTAATGTTGCATGAGCTTGTTCTTCAGTTGTCCCTATAGTATTTTCAGTGTGGAGCAGCAAAAATACGTTTGTGTTGGCATGCTGAATTTGCAGCGGTATTCTGGGAATGAAAATAAGCTCTATTATTCTTTTTTGAGTCTAGACAATATACCTCCAAATCATATTACCATATGGAAATTATAGGTGCTTAAAACAATAGATGTGAAAGATGTAATTCTTAGAATGGTCAGAGTAGGAAAAGGTGTTATTGTAATTTTGGAAAACAAAGGTTTCCCTTATTATCAAATCGATACATGAATATGAATATGATTTTGTAACACAAGTTTCAGAATGTAGAGAGTAGTCCAAGTTTTGTTTGGCTTAGTGTGTCAACCATGTTTCAGTCCTGATAGCTCTTTACAGATGCAGAACCCAACATTTCCCTGACACTGAAAATAAATCTTGAAGTGGTGTAATTTCATTTACTTGGAATCCAATAATTAAAATAACTCTTGATAACTACTGTGTAATTCAATGCTTTTGTGAACTTTTTTTTTAGAGGGATCAGCATCTTTTGAAAATGAATGTGTTTGTATATGCTAAACCTACCATTTTATTGAGAAAAAATAATCAACCTCATGCAAATTGTAACATTTGAAATAATACATTGTTTCCATAAAAATTATTTAGAAATCATAGAAATCATAAAATGTTATTTCTAAATCATAAATGCACTATAAATAGATTCAGATAGAGTTCTTTGAGTTAACTTTCATGGTCATTTACCAGCCCTCTCTCCCCTGGCTCCCATCATGTCACCCTCTGTCAAACTGAGGTTGTGTTATTTCTATTATGTGAGAGAGTTGACACTGGGCTTTGTCTGAGCCCAGTACAACATAGCAGCATGCCTGGCATACATGGAGATCACAGTGGATCAGCTGGGGATCCTCACGCTTTACCAGTGCTTTTGGGAGTCTGTACTACAGCTGTACTACTCCAACCAAGTGATACCTGATGAAGAACTAATTCCTTTGGCTTACCTTATATTGTGTCAGGCAGCATGTAAGATAATTCACAATAACAGTTCTTCCAGAGATGGGTTTATACCACTCTGTTAGGTTGTGATTATGGACATGATCAGATCCAGACCAGTCGAATGAGACACAAATCCGAAATGACATAGGAAGAGTTTTACAGACGGATTGAATCATGAGAATAATGTCTGTTTGACTGGTACCACAGCCAGGTCTGTTTCAGCGTTAATAATGAAGATGATAGTGAGGGTCTATCAGGTCTGCTGATCTCTTACAGTAAGGGTCCCCTGTGTGTATGAAATGTCAGGTTACCCTCCTTGGCTGCATAGGGAGGAGCTGAGCTGCACTGGACTGTTGTATAAGAGCTTGTTAGCTAAGCGGGACTTTGTCTAGGCTGAAAATACTCTTGCGTCGCACGTGCCAATCACTCGGGCTCATAGCCTCACAGGAAGTGGACTCCAAACTTCACAGTGTGTCGGATTGACACCTCTGTTGGGAAAGTAAATATACTGTAGATACATTAAGTAGCATATCCCTCACAACTTTATACAGTTGAAGTCGGATGTTTACATCATTAAAACTCGTTTTTCAACCACTCCACAAATGTCTTGTTAACAAACTATAGTTTTGGCAAGTTGGTTAGGACATCTACTCTGTGCATGACACAAGTAATCTTTCAAACAATTGTTTACAGAGAGATTATTTCACTTATAATTCACTGTATCACAATTCCAGTGGGTCAGAAGTTTACATACACTAAGATGACTGTGCCTTTAGACAGCTCGGAAAATTCCAGAAAATTATGTCATGGCTTTAGAAGCTTCTGATAGGCTAATTGACATAATTTGAGTCAATTGGAAGTGTAGCTGTGGATGTATTTCAAGGCCTACCTTTAAACGCAGTGCCCCTTTGCTTGACATCATGGGAAAATCAAAATAAATCAGCCAAAATAAATCAGAAAAAAAATGGTAGACCTCCACAAGTCTGGTTCATCCTTGGGAGCAATTTCCAAAGACCTGAAGGTACCACGTTCATCTGTACAAACAATAGTACGCAAGTATAAACACCATGGGACCACGCAGCTGTCATACCGCTCAGGAAGGAGAAGCGTTCTGTCTCCTAGAGATGAACGTACCTTGGTGCAAAAAGTGTAAATCAATCCCAGAACAACAGCAAAGGACCTTGTGAAGATGCTGGAGGAAACAGGTACAAAAGTATATATATCCACAGTCCACAGTCCTATATTGACATAACCTGAAAGGGCGCTCAGCAAGGAAGAAGCCACTGCTCCAAAACCGCCATAAAAAAGCCAGACTACGGTTTGCAACTGCACATGGGGACAAAGATCGTACTTTTTGGAGCAATGTCCTCTGGTCTGATGAAACAAAAATAGAACTGTTTGGCCATAATGACCATTGTTATGTTTGGAGGAAAAAGGGGGAGGCTTGGTGTCAAGAACACCATCTCAACCGTGAAGCACAGGGGTGGCAGCATCATGTTGTGAGGATGCTTTGCTGCAGGAGGGACTGGTGCACTTCACAAAATAGATGGCATCATGAGGAATACAAATTATGTGGATATATTGAAGCAACATCTCAAGACATCAAGTTAAAGCTTGGTCGCAAATGGGTCTTCCAATGGACAATAACCCCAAGCACACTTCCAAAGTTGTGGCAAAATAGCTTAAGGACAACAAAGTCAAGGTAAGGGAGTGGCCATCACAAAGACCTGACCTAAATACTATAGAACATTTGTGGGCAGAACTGAAAAGGTGTATGCGAGCAAGGAGGCCTACAAACCTGACTCAGTTACACCAGCTCTGTCAGGAGGAATGGGCCAAAATTCACCCAACTTATTGTGGGAAGATTGCGGAAGGCTACCTGAAATGTTTTGACTTAAGTTAAACAATTTAAAACAAATGCTACCAAATAATAATTGAGTGTATATAAACTTCTGACCCACTGGGAATGTGATGAAAGAAATAAAAGCTGAAATAAATAATTCTCTCTACTATTATTCTGACATTTCACATTTTTCAAATAAAGTTGTGATCCTAACTGACCTAAGACAGGGAATTGTTACTAGGACTAAATGTCAGGAATTGTGAAAAACTGAGTTTAAATGTATTTGGCTGAGGGTTATGTAAACTTCCGACTTCAACTGTACAGTCGTGGCCAAAGTTTTGAGAATGACACAAATATTAATTTCCACAAAGTTTGCTGCTTCAGTGTCTTTAGATATTTTGTCAGATGTTACTATGGAATACTGAAGTATAATTACAAGCATTTCATAACTGTCAAAGACTTTTATTGACAATTACATGAAGTTGATGCAAAGAGTCAATATTTGTAGTGTTGACCCTTCTTTTTCAAGACCTCTGCACTCCGCCCTGGCATGCTGTCAATTAACTTCTGGGCCACATCCTGACTGATGGCAGCCCATTCTTGCATAATCAACGCTTGGAGTTTGTCAGAATTTGTGGGATTTTGTTTGTCCACCCGCCTGTCGAGGATTGACCACACATTCTCAATGGGATTAAGGTCTTGGGAGTTTCCTGACCATGGACCCAACATCCCTTTTGCCTTATGGCAAGGTGCTCCATCATGCTGGAAAAGGCATTGTTCGTCACCAAGCTGTTCATGGATGGTTGGGAGAAGTTGCTCTCGGAGGATGTGTTGGTACCATTCTTTATTCATGGCTGTGTTCTTAGGCAAAATTGTGAGTGAGCCCACTCCCTTGGCTGAGAAGCAACCCCACACATGAATGGTCTCAGGATGCTTTACTGTTGGCATGACACAGGACTGATGGCAGCGCTCAAGCTTTTTTCCGGATTCCCCAAACAATCAGAAAGGGGATTCATCAGAGAAAATGACTTTACCCCACTCCTCAGGAGTCCAATCCCTGTACCTTTTTCAGAATATCAGTCTGTCCCTGATGCTTTTCCTGGAGAGAAGTGGCTTTTTTGCTGCCCTTCTTGACACCAGGCCATCCTCCAAAAGTCTTCGCCTCACTGTGCGTGCAGATGCACTCATACCTGCCTGTTGCCATTCCTGAGCAATCTCTGTACTGGTGGTGCCCCGATCCCACAGCTGAATCAACTTTAGGAGATGATCCTGGCGCTTGCTGGACTTTCTTGGGCGCCCTGAAGCCTTCACAACAATTGAACCGCTCTCCTTGAAGTTCTTGATGATCCGATACATGGTTGATTTAGGTGCAATCTTACTGGCAGCAATATCCTTGCCTGTGAAGCCCTTTTTGTGCAAAGCAATGATGACGGCACGTGTTTCCTTGCAGGTAACCATATTTGACAGAGGAAGAACAATGATTCCAAGCACCACCCTCCTTTTGAAGCTTCCAGTCTGTTATTCAAACTCAATCAGCATGACAGAGTGATCTCCAGCCTTGTCCTCGTCAACACTCACACCTGTGTTAATGAGAGAATCACTGACATGACGTCAGCGGGTCCTTTTGTGGCAGGGCTGAAATGCAGTGGAACTGTTTTTTGGGGATTCAGTTCATTTGCATGGCAAAGAGGGTCTTTGCAATTAATTGCAATTCATCTGATCACTCTTCATGACATTCTGGAGTATATGCAAATTGCCATCATGCAAACTGAGGCAGCAGACTTTGTGAAAATTAATATTTGTGTCATTCTCAAAACTTTTGGCCACGACTGTATATGCATAGGAAGAAAATTGAATACAATTGTTAAGTGCCTGTCAAGCCTGCAAACAATTAAGTTTACTCTTGTTGTGCTTGCATCGGTCTGGGAAGCAGTCCTCTGGGCCAGAGGTTGAAGATACTGTACCAGCCAGAGCCAGTAGCTGAAAAGGCTAGGCAAGGACTTCATGAGTCTTGTGTTACCTATGATTATTACATAATTATTTCACCAGTGGTAAGGGGCTTGCTTGTTTGGGCTTGCTTTTTTTGTAAGTCACCCTTTGTACACCTGTGCTGTCTCCTGTCTGGACAAAATCACATCTACCGTTTGACACACAAAAAAAAGTGGTCCCTAGTGTGAACCCAAGCCAGTCAATCAGTCAGTCAAACAGACAAGAATGTTACTGAGAGCAGAGGCCTAGTCTGGATGGTACTCTACAGTTGGTTTAGAACCCACTATACACCCAGTCAGTCTGTGTCTCTGAGGAGTGCAGTGTTAGAAGGCTCCTTGTAAAATACTATTTGAGGATTCTACAGACATGGTCCAGATATATATAGAGCCCCTTGGATCCCTGTGGCCGCTCCCTAAGGATTACAGTGCCATGCATGGGCATACATTTAGCACAGCAAATATGGAGAGAGTATGTTGGGGAGGGGGAGGGGGGCGTAAACCTACCCTCCTGTAACCTAAGTGCTATGTCCTATTAATGCCCTGGTGTCATAAGGGTCCCGGGTCTCTCTGCACGTTATGTTCCACTGAGTTACAGATATCACACACTAAATTAGCATAGACTGACATCTAGCCACAGCCAATGCCTTCACAACCAGGTACAGTACATTTTCACTTTTCATAACTAAGAAATTAGAGACTCAGGGGTGGGTAGGTCACCTTTCAGCTAGAGGTGCACCAATAAAGCTGCACAGAATTCCACCTTTTGCTATATGAGGTTACTTTTGATAGAGTCTTTCACTGCTCAAACTATGTGTCTTGCCTGGGTGAGTCTTGTGTGGACCAGGAATGGGGCACCCTCTTTGTCCTCGCTGGAGTTCCTGTCTGCCAATGAAGAACATTTCCAAGTAGCACAAACCATCAAGGCTAACCTCAAAGTCAACAACATAACTTTTTGTCTTAGGTTAATCTGTGTAAAACACTCAGTTGACACATTTCAGCTTGCAAGGTTGAAGTTCATATCCTGTTTTAGGGCTGACTCTGTGCTGAGTTACAAATCAATCTGTCACAGTTGAAATAAATAACCATGTATTTTTATTTTCTGTTTTAATTAAAACTCATAGGTTGTCTAGAGTAAGTAATGAGCCTACAACTAACCTCCAGTACACTTCAAACAGACAGAGAGCGCCCAGCTAGCACTTAAGGAACTTGACAAAAAATGTTGGTATTTCGTTACTTTAACAGAATTGTCCTAAAAGTTCAAACATGGTTACATTTCATTTCAATGTCGGTAATGTTCTAGGAATGGTCTCCAACTGGTTTGACATTGGGAATGTTCTCAAATAGTTCAGAGAACATTAAGAAATATTATTATTCTGTGGGAATTTCAGTACTTCAGCATAACGTTTCCTACAGATTTCCTCATGGTTCTATTTAAAGTAATGTTCTCAAATTGTTCAGAGAATGTTAAGAAAACCTTGCATAAAAACCACAAGAAAACTTTAGTAATGTTCTAAGAATGTTATTTAAAAAAACTATACAGTATGTTCTCAGCATCAATAAAATAAACTCTCTCTATCCTTTACCTCAGGGGTAGGTAACCCTGTTTTGATTTGCCCAACCTGGAAGACCAGGTGTTTTGAATTTAGGCATTCACTGAACTGACAAATTAGCTGTTGGTCAAGTGTGGTGCCCTTCGGCACTCCAGGAACAGGGTTGCCTGCCTCTGCTCTATCTTGTTAAGTTTGTTCAGGTGTGTTGGCCGAGCCCACTAATTTGCCACACCTGATCTTAATGATTGCTTGTTTCCTTTGAAAAGGGGTCTCTTGAATAGGCTAAAATGAACAACTTTGTATGAGTAAAAAAAAAATTGCATGCTAGTTCCATCCAGGTGGCACAGTGGACTAATTCCATGGATGGAGAACAGAACATCATAGGTTTGAATCTCACTGATGCCGTGCCACAATAATAAAAAAAAATGAATGTGCTTGTGTGATTAATGCTTAAGCAAATTAATTTCCATGTGTGCTGTCTGCGTTTGGAGTTCAAACAGTTAACCTAAACTAGCAGTGTTCTGAGAACGTTAATGAAACTTTCAGGGAACCATAGCAAAACATTCTCAGAACCACCCTGCAACCTATGTTCCCATAACAGGTGAAATGTTCACTTCCGTTCTCAGAACATTCAGTTTTACCGGTCAGGAAACTTATGGCTTTGTTCCCAGAGCCAGTGGTAAACCAAAAATGTACATTCCCACAGCTTCCAAGGAACAAAATGTGCTAACTGTGAGTATATGGAAAGAAAACATGAAGAACTTGAGGTAAAGAAACCCATGTGAAGAATTGTATTTTTTCTGCTCCAAAAAGACCACTGCGGGTGGTAGCCATAATGATGGAATATTTGTGGGCTAGCCAGGACTCCTCCCAAAGCGTTTGTTTATGTTCCCCCTCCACATCTGGGAAGACACAGAGGGAAAAATGTCAGGCATATCTGATGCAGCTCTGTCATGAAGAGGAGGAAATAAATGAGGGAAGGGGGGCATCATTCATTTCTAAGTCATAGGGGGTGCTAATACCACAATTTAACCCAAATACAAAATAAAAGTTCTACAAGCCTAAAAGTTTTTATCAATCTAACAATCACTTTTAAAACACTAACTTGGGCTTGCTTATGGCAGATATTCATGTAGACCTGTTCAAATTAGAAAAAAAATTGAACTTGGGGGTCATTGTATTTTGCACTTTGACTGTGCTTGTTTGCACATACCAATGGGGAAGCCAACAAGGGGGAGGAGAAAGTAAATGACTGTTTACTGGCAGCTTGAATTTCTCCAAGTTTCAGATAAGAGATTCCTTACCAGCATCATCAGGGCCGTGTCCTGGTCAGGAATTCTCCCTCCATGGATCAGAGGCTATTGAAAGCTACTGATATGGGGGAGATCTTTACAAGTAGTTGAACTGAAAACCCACTGCTCTTTGAGTGGTCTTGTGTTGACAACTTCCTGTTCTGAGTGGTTGACCCTCTTACGAATATCTTCACACTCCAAGTTTTGCAATTACGCAGCTTGTAGCCTAGCATCTTGTTGCCTAAATAATTTTGCCCCTAATGCCACAAGGTTAGAACTTTCCGTGTCTACACACACAGAGACACTTCCATACGTGTCCATATATGGAGTCTCTTGTGCTGTAGCCTCTGTGTGTGAGGTGGAGGGCTTGGAAGGCCTTTTTGTGAGGTCGAAGTCCTACTTGATATTTTATTTTTCATTCCACAGAGCTATAAAACTCTTCAGTACGCATTTACAAATGAGCCACTGTTCTTCTCCAATACTCTCCTACTTGTGTAATAACCTACTGGAACAGAGAGAGATAGATTAAAAAGCAACGTAAAGGGGAAGCGAATGTTAGAATAAGAATAAGGGTTTGTTATGGAATACTTACACTGAACCACTTTTCTGCCAATATTTTATGCTGTACTTTGTCACAATTACATACATATATGATACAAATGTATTATTGCATAGTTACCCTGGAATAATGGCAATCTATTGTCACATTGAGCAGTATGGCCAGTACATACTGTACATAGATTGGCATAGCCCATCTGATCAGCTCTCAAATGAAAATCTGGGCCAGTTTGTTTTACTGTGTGCATCATCTCCCCAAAATGGGAAATTTCCTTTTTCATTATTAAATAACATTTCTAAAAATTAAATCCAAAAGTAGGGGTTTTAAACTAGATTTTGTGAATGAACTCCAAACCCCCAAATTACTTTTAAAGTTAAAGTAAAACAGTAATTTGGAGATTGCGTGGGAATCTATGGCAATGATACATTCCAGTGTGGTTTTGAGTGACTGGTGAAAAGCTGACAGACTGTTCATACTTCGACCTGACCCAGCAGTCTCCCTACAGTAAGGAATTCTGCAGGAACCCACAGCTCTATAGTAACTGTCTGCTGCTCATACCAAAGCATGGCTGTGACCTGGTCTGTGTTTGTTCAGATGCTTTGACTGTTTTCCCGTCACATTTAGACTTCCCCATCAGGTAGAGCAGATGGAAAAAGTAATACAATAACTGTCTGAATGCATAGATGTGAGAATCAATAGACATCTGGTGGTGGTGGTGTGGTCTGAGTGATCCCTGCCCTGAGGCCACACTGTCAGAGATAACAGCATATGATTATTGGCATTATCTCCTGAGGATGCTGAGAGGAACATTCATATCACGAGTCACATTAAAGAAACTGGGAAAGGGATTGATGAATGAGGAAGTCTGACAAAACTCTTGGAGCTAGCTATCCCAGGATCCCACTCACTCAACCAGCCCAGTCTCTGGGTCAGTCTCTGCAACCAGAGCTGCTGGGTGAACAGTACACCGGAAGAATGGACAGCCAAGCTCTCAGAGTAATAGAGAGTAAAGTTTAGTTACATCGATTAATCACTCTGGTTCAACACAGTCTAAACCCTCTCATGAAAAATGGCATCAGTCAACAGAGTATCCAGAGTAACTGTTTATTCAGCTTTTATACATGGAGGGGAAGCCATGGAATTGAGAGAAAAAAGTAACCCTGCCAGGACGTTTGTGTGCAGCCAATTTGGGCTCTCATCTAGTGTGCACTGCAAAGTTCCCAGAAGGGGAAGGGACGGTGGAATGAGTGTTACATTTCATTTGAGACAGCTTAAATCCCTGGGGACACTGCGGCTCGGTTTCAGTCTGCAGCAGCACAGTTTGAGACAGAGCTCTCCGACTGCTCACCATCATGGGTCTGTATCAGATACCAGCTGAACTATCCCACCTCATGTTAGTGTCTAACAAGCTTTCTCTACCCTTAACCTTGTTCTGAACAACTCCAAAAAAAGGGCATGTGGTTTGGTAAGACAAATGCCCCTCTCCCCACAGGTGTGATTACTACCTCTGAGGGTTTAGAGCTTGAGGTAGTCACCTCATACAAGTACTCGGGAGTATGGCTAGACGGTACACTGTCCTTCTCTCAGCACATATCAAAGTTGCAGGCTAAAGTTAAATCTAGACTTGGTTTTCTCTATCGTAATCACTCCTCTTTCACCCCAGCTGCCAAACTATCCCTGATTCAGATAACCATCCTACCCATGCTAGATTACGGAGTAATTTATAGATCGGCAGGTAAGGGTGCTCTCAAGCGGCTAGATGTTCTTTACCATTCGGCCATCAGATTTGCCACCAATGCTCCTTATTGGACACATCACTGCACTCTATACTCTTCTGTAAACTGGTCATCTCTGTAAACCCCTCTGTATAGGCCTCACCCACCCCTATCTGAAATATCTACTGCAGCCCTCATCCTCCACATACAGCACCCATTCTGTCAGTCACATTCTGTTAAAGGTCCCCAAAGCACACACATCCCTGGGTCGCTCGTCTTTTCAGTTCGCTGCAGCTAGCGACTGGAACGAGCTGCAACAAACACTCAAACTGGACAGTTTTATCTCAATCTCTTCATTCAAAGACTCAATCATGGACACTCTTACTGACAGTTGTGGCTGCTTTGAATATATGTATTGTTGTCACTACCTTCTTGCCCTTTGTGCTGTTGTCTGTGCCCAATAATGTTTGTACCCTGTTTTGTGATGCTACCATGTTATGCTGCTGCCATGTTGTGATGCTACCATGTTGTTGTCATGCTGTGTTGTCATGTGTTGCTGCCATGCTATGTTGTTGTCTTAGGTCTCTCTTTATGTAGTATTGTCTCTCTTGTTGTGATCTGTGTTTTGTCCTATATATATTTTTTTGTTTTATTTATTTTTTATCCCAGCCCCTGTCTCCGCAGGAGGCCTTTTGGTAGGCCATCATTGTAAATAAGAATTTGTTCATAACTGACTTGACTAGTTAAATAAAGGTTAAATAAAATAAAATTCAGGTTTGGTATTAGGCTCAGTATGGGTTGGCAGTTATAGGCGCTATTATTTATTTTAGACCAGCTGCAGCAGATACATTTACATTACCTCCTTAGTTTTTAGAGGTGTCCAAAATTAGCCCCTGAAGGTTTGAGCTTCATAGCTTTGGCCCAATATAGCTCAGCTCTTACTGCACTGCTGACTCAGAAATGCTGTCTCTTTCTTACACTCCTCCTCTAAAGGAGCTGCCGTGCCTAAGACTAAGAGAGGCATCCATTACCGTCACAGAGCAGGGGACTGGGTGCTGCTAAAGGCGGCTACACGGTTTACGTGCGTAGAACTACGCGCAGGCCTGTTAGTGGGTGGACTTTCTTTTTAGCAGCAGACTCTTTTCATTGCATTCCAGCCAGAGAGGAAGTCCGCCTTGTATAGTGTATATCCACTAGGGGCTTGGGGAGCTAGAGTAGCTTACCGAGCAGTAGGGGTCGAGACACTCTTTCTGACTAGCTAGTGACGACATTTGAACTTCCGGGATACGGTGCTATATGCTTGTTTAGAAATACTATCTAGCTATCTACATGTCATGCTAGTCTGGTGTTCTTCTTTTACGACGCTACTTTTTATCCACAGAAACAGAAGCAAACATGTCTCTCTATGAACTGCAATTGCTAGAGTTTGAACAGCAAGAGCTTGAACTGCTCTTACTACTAAGGAGGAGAATTAAAAAAAAATGAGAAAATGGCGAGTTTGTCCACTGAACACTACAAGAGGGGACGATAAAAAATATATATAAGTATATTTCACCTTTATTTAACCAGTTAGGCTAGTTGAGAACAAGTTCTCATTTACAACTGCGACCTGGCCAAGATAAAGCAAAGCAGTGCGACACAAACAACAACACATGGGACAAACTAGAGAACAGTCAATAACACAATAGAAAAAAAGTCTATATACAGTGTGTGTAAATGGCGTGAGGAGGTAGGCAATAAATAGGCCATAGTAGCGAAGTAATTACAATTTAGCAAATTGTCACTGGAGTGATAGATGTGCAGATGATGATGTGCAAGTAGAAATACTGGTGTGCAAAAGAGCAGAAAAGTAAATAAAAACAATATGGGGATGATGTAGGTAGATTGGATGGACTATTTACAGATGGGTTATGTACAGCGGCAGCGATCGGTTAGCTGCTCGATGGGGGAATACACATCTCTTGTCCAACCTATGAGAAGCATTGACTAGGAAAGACATTTT
Source organism: Brachymystax lenok tsinlingensis (assembly GCA_030435695.1). Lineage (NCBI taxonomy): Eukaryota > Metazoa > Chordata > Actinopteri > Salmoniformes > Salmonidae > Brachymystax > Brachymystax lenok. The sequence goes on along the minus strand of CM059818.1, from coordinate 27,249,586 downwards.
AAATACTTTCTTCAGTGGCTTGCCCCTCACATCTCGCAGGAAATGACTCACAGCTTGCCCATAATTGCTACAGGAAGGCTATCTGTGACCCTTCGGTTTTTGGCGAGTGGCAGCACACAGCAAAGTTATAAGCTAGGAATCTCGACAATTTGTGCCATTGTCATGAAAGTGTGCCATGCTATCTGGCATGTCCTGAAGAGGGATTTTGTTGCTTATCCCTCCGTGGCAAAATGGGCTTCACATGATTGACGTAGGCGCATAGTTGCAGGAATCTTCTCATGAAGCAAGTTCGGCTCCCAATTCATAGCAGGCCAGCTGCCGCTACCAAGGCCAGAGTGCTTGCCCAAACACCAAGCCCATATGTCTTTGTGGGAGACGAGGCATTCCATCTGATGCGACCATATCCAGGTAAGATACGCTAAATACATGTGACCATACATATGTGAATATTATACCTATATAGACATTGTAATTATATGCCTCACATAAAAGTGATCTGGCATCCCAGTAAGAGGATGGGGGCCTATGTCCAAAGCTTAGGCTACACAGTTGTTACAGTACACATTTGATAGCCTTCATTTTCCTGTTCAATACTAATGGAAACACTTTTTTTATTCTGGTCTTGATGACGCCAAGAGGATCTACAACTACCACCACTCAAGAGCCAGAAGAATTTCAGAGCTCTGCTTTGGGATCCTTCCTGCAAGATGGAGGATCCTGGGAGAAGCCCTTGAGGTTGCCCCAGTAAAACCTGAGATCATTGTGAAGGCCTGCGTGGCCATCTACAATAAAATTTCCACTACAAACACTGACAACAGAGTCATCAACCCCACATTTGTTGACCACTCCACACCCACTGGGGACCTGCGTCCAGAAGAGTGGAGACAGGTGGTACAAGTGGACACTAGTTTCCTGGACCCAAGAAACATGTCGGCAGACAGGGCAACCAGAGTTACTATATACATGCGCAACAACCTCAATGGCTACTTCCTCACACCAGCTGGTCTTTCCAGGATGCTGCCATGATGAGTGGCACCTTACAGTAAATGCTGGAGTGTGGTTTGGAAAACATGTACACATACAGTGCATTTGGAAAGTATTCAGACCCCTTGAGTTTTTTCACATTTTGTTATGTTACAGCCTTATTCTAAAATGGATTAAAAAAAAAAAAATCCTCATCAATCTACACAATACCCCATAATGACAAAGTGAAAACATGCTTTTAGAAATGTTTGCAAAGGTATAAAACTTTTAAAACAGAAATACCTTATTTACATAAGTATTCAGACCCTTTGCTATGAGACTCGAAATTGAGCTCAGGTGCATTCTGTGTCCGTTGATCATCCTTGAGATATTTCTACAACTTGATTGGAGTCCACCTGTGGTAAATTGAATTGATTGGACATGATTTGGAAAGGCACACACCTGTCTACATAAGAAGCATATCATATCAGAGCAAAAACCAAGCCATGAGGTCGAAGGAATTGTCCGTAGAGCTCCGAGACAGGATTGTGTCGAGGCACAGATCTGGGGAAAGGTACTAAAAAATGTCTGCATCATTGAAGGTCCCCAAGAACACAGAGGCCTCCATCATTCTTAAATGGAAGAAGTTTGGAACCACCAAGACTCTTCCTAGAGTTGGCCTCCTGGCCAAACTGAGCAATCGGAGGAGAATGGCCTTGGTCAGGGAGGTGACCAAGAACCCGATGGTCACTCTGCCAGAGCTCCAGAGTTCCTCTGTGGAGATGGGAGATCCTACCAGAAGGACAACCATCTTTGCAGCACTCCACCAATCAGGCCTTTGTGGTAGAGTGGCAAGACGGAAGCCACACCTCATTAAAAGGCACATGACAACCCACTTGGAGTAAACCTGGCACCATCCAGGGACTGGGAGACTAGTCAGGATCGAGGGAAAGATGAACGGAGCAAAGTAATTGAGCTCAGGTGCATTCTGTTTCCATTGATCAAAGACAAACCTGGATCACTCTGCTTTCCACCAGACACTGGGAGATGAATTCCCCTTTCAGCAGGACAATAACCTAAAACACACAGCCTAATCTACAAGTTGCTTACCAAGAAGACAGTGAATGTTTTTGAATGGCTGAGCTACAGTTTAGAATTAAATCTACTTGGAAATATATAGCAAGACCTGAAAATGGTTGTCTGGCAATGATCACCAACCAATTTGACAGAGCTTGAAGAGTTTTTAAAATAATAATGGGCAAATGTTGCACAATCCAGTTGTGGAAAGCTCTTAGAGACCTACCCAGAAGGACAGCTGTAATCGCTGCCAAAGGTGTTTATACAAAGTATTGACTCAGGGGTGTGAATACTTATTTAAATGAGATGTTTATGGATTTCATTTTCAATAAATGTGCAAACATTTCTAAAAACCTGTTTTCACTTTGTCGTTATGGGTTGTTGTGTGTAGATGGGTGAGAAAAAAGGCATATTTAATCAATTTTGAATTCAGGCTTTAACACAACAAAATGTGGAACAGGTCAAGGGGTACAGTAGTGTATTATTATATATTTTTTCCAGTGCCTGTCGCTCAAAGGGAGATTTCCTTCTTGGAGGACATTACTCTCCTCATCCAGCCATTTCAAAATGTCTTCCTATAGTATACTGTATCTTGCCAAAGCGGTGCTCTGTGGAGTGATATTCAGCCAGACATACAGTTCAGTGCAGGTCTCTCCATCTAAGGTCAAAAACATTTTACAAATAGTGCTGTATAACCGAAAGATGTAGTGGCTTGTCATGTCAACCATCCTAATCAATACCACACATCACATTCATTACTCTACAATTTTGGAAAAGAGAGAGAAAGTGTGAGATGATCAAAATGTGGAACATAGACAGCGCCCCGTTTTATGAAACCCCTGTTCTGAACTATGTTCTGTTCTCCCCTCAGGAAACTAAAACGATTTGGCATGGGTCCTGAGATCCTCAAAAGGTTCTACAGCTGCAACATCGAGAGCATCCTGACTAGTTGCATCACTGCCTGGTACGGCAATTGCTCGGCCTCTGACCACAAGGCACTACAGTGGGTAGTGCGTACGGCCCAGTACATCACTGGGGCTAAGCTGCCTGCCATCCAGGACCTCTACACCAGGCGGTGTCAGAGGAAGGCCCTAAAAAGACCCCAGCCACCCCAGTCATAGATTGTTCTCTCTACTACCGCATGGCAAGCGGTAGCCGAGTGCCAAGTCTAGGACAAAAAGGCTTCTCAACAGTTTTTACCCCCAAGCCATAAGACTCCTGAACAGGTAATCAAATGGCTACCCTGACTTTTTGCATTGTGCCCCCCCCAACCCCTCTTTTTACGCTGCTGCTACTCTCTGTTTATCATATATGCATAGTCACTTTAACTATACATTCATGTACATACTACCTCAATTGGGTCGACCAACCAGTGCTCCCGCACATTGGCTAACCGGGCTATATATCTGCATTGTGTCCCGCCACCCACCACCAGCCAACCCCTTTTTTACACTACTGCTACTCTCTGTTCATTATATACAGTGGGGCAAAAAAGTATTTAGTCAGCCACCAATTGTGCAAGTTCTCTCACTTAAAAAGATGAGAGAGGCCTGTAATTTTCATCATAGGTACACTTCAACTATGACAGACAAAATTAGGAAAAAAAATCCAGAAAATCACATTGTAGGATTTTTAATGAATTTATTTGCAAATTATGGTGGAAAATAAGTATTTGGTCACATACAAACAAGCAAGATTTCTGGCTCTCACAGACCTGTAACTTCTTCTTTAAGAGGCTCCTCTGTCCTCCACTCGTTACCTGTATTAATGGCACCTGTTTGAACTTGTTATCAGTATAAAAGACACCTGTCCACAACCTCAAACAGTCACACTCCAAACTCCACTATGGCCAAGACCAAAGAGCTGTCAAAGGACACCAGAAACCAAATTGTAGACCTGCACCAGGTTGGGAAGACAATCTGCAATAGGTATCAGCTTGGTTTGAAGAAATCAACTGGGGGAGCAATTATTAGGAAATGGAAGACATACAAGACCACTGATAATCTTCCTCGATCTGGGGCTCCACGCAAGATCTCACCCCGTGGGGTCAAAATGATCACAAGAACGGTGAGCAAAAATCCCAGAACCACACGGGGGGACCTAGTGAATGACCTGCAGAGAGCTGGGACCAAAGTAACAAAGCCTACCATCAGTAACACACTACGCCGCCAGGGACTCAAATCCTGCAGTGCCAGACGTGTCCCCCTGCTTAAGCCAGTACATGTTCAGGCCTGTCTGAAGTTTGCTAGAGAGCATTTGGATGATCCAGATGAGGATTGGGAGAATGTCATATGGTCAGATGAAACCAAAATATAACTTTTTGGTAAAAACTCAACTCGTCGTGTTTGGAGGACAAAGAATGCTGAGTTGCATCCAAAGAACACCATACCTACTGTGAAGCATGGGGGTGGAAACATCATGCTTTGGGGCTGTTTTTCTGCAAAGGGACCAGGACGACTTATCCGTGTAAAGGAAAGAATGAATGGGGCCATGTATCGTGAGATTTTGAGTGAAAACCTCCTTCCATCAGCAAGGGCATTGAAGATGAAACGTGGCTGGGTCTTTCAGCATGACAATGATCCCAAACACACCGCCCGGGCAACGAAGGAGTGGCTTCAGAAGAAGCATTTCAAGGTCCTGGAGTGGCCTAGCCAGTCTCCAGATCTCAACCCCATAGAAAATCTTTGGAGGGAGTTGAAAGTCCGTGTTGCCCAGCGACAGCCCCAAAACATCACTGCTCTAGAGGAGATCTGCATGGAGGAATGGGCCAAAATACCAGCAACAGTGTGTGAAAACCTTGTGAAGACTTACAGAAAACGTTTGACCTCTGTCATTGCCAACAAAGGGTATATAACAAAGTATTGAGATAAACTTTTGTTATTGACCAAATAATTATTTTCCATCATAATTTGCAAATAAATAAATTAAAAATCCTACAATGTGATTTTCTGGATTTCTTTTTCTCATTTCGTCTGTCATAGTTGAAGTGTACCTATGATGAAAATTACAGGCCTCCTTCATCTTTTTAAGTTGGAGAACTTGCACAATTGGTGGCTGACTAAATACTTTTTTGCCCCACTGTATGCATCATCACTTTAACCATAGCTACATGTACATACTACCTCAATCAGCCTGATTAACCGGTGTCTTTATGTAGCCTCGCTACTGTATATAGCCTCGCTACTGTATATAGCCTGTCTTTTTACTGTTGTTTTATTTCTTTACTTACCTATTGTTCACCTAATACCTTTTTTTGCACTATTGGTTAGAGCCTGTAAGTAAGCATTTCACTGTAAGGTCTACACCTGTTGTATTCAGTGCACGTGACAAATAAACTTTGATTTGATTTGAGGATTTGTACTCTTGAGAAGACTCTTGTTGTACGTTTGGTGAGTGAAATCCAGGATGTTGGGCGAGCCCCCCCATTGATGACCTAAAATAGAAATGTGCAGCGCTGCACATAGTAGAATCCTCTCGCTCATCCATTACCTGCTGTCACCTGCGTTTATGTTAAAGAGCAATACCTCTCCAAGCAGATTCCATTTAGTCTACACAGGAAGACAAAACGTGTTTTAAAGTCCTCCATTCTCTGAAGGCTCACAACGACCTCACTCTGAGGCATAGGCAAGACATCACTTAGCTATTTGTAATGTGCTATAGGTAGAGAAAGGCCAATTGTAAGTGCTTAATAGTACAGTTTCTAAGAGCATTGTCAAAGATAACAGAGTATTGTAACATTGTAACATTAAAATGAGAAATAAGAAAATGCCAAACGAAGTTGGGAAACCAGCTGTAAAAACATAATTGAAACAGACAAGGCCAGAAAAAAAAACTTCAGGAGAGTTAGAGAATTTTTTCATGACTTGTCAGGGGCTTTCACCATAACATATCAACCTGCGACTTGGTTTGTGGATCCAGTTCAAATAAACCACCACCATTCGTGTGCTCCAGGCTCTGGGCTGTGTTTAATGGAGCATCCTGACAAAAATAACCAATATCTAAACATTGGCTACATGGCATTTTACCTAAGAAAAATTATGTTTTCAGCTCTTTTGTCTGTTCGGTTAGCTTTGGATTTTCTTTTTAGTTTCACATTCAACAATTGGTTTCACTCCACATACTCAGAGCTACAGTGCCTACACTTTGACAGTCTATATAACATCAATGTCTGTAGGGCCCCAGACATGTTGGAAAAAGCATAGCTTAAACCAAAAAAAAAGATTCCTTTCCTGACATGCAAAACATTTTTCAAACTCTCTGCTTCCTCTCTCCAGTTTCTATAGCAGGAGTAGAACCAGATCCATTTGGCTCAGAGCAGTTACTGCTTATGGATATACTGTAAATTAGAAAAAAGCATGATGCTATCTGAACTCAGTCCAACTTCAGCCTTACTTATCTTGGACTAGTTTTCATGAAGAAAAGTCTGCAAACCAGACAGGGCCCATTCACAGACAATGGGTTTCTTCTTTCCCAAGAATTTACTGCATGCTGCTCTCATTTTATAGATCCCTTAACTCTGTTTAGTCTTGCAATATAACTCAATAAGCAATACCATCAGAGACCAATAGAAATGTTTAATATTCAGCCATTTCAAAATATATAATTTGCAAAATCCTTACAAATAAAACCTTTCTGAAGAATGCTGTGGGATTGCACTGCTCTCCAGTCAATCAGCAATAACAGTAAGACATGTTACCAAGACATTCCTCAGCACAATAATTATGGATACATCTTTTACCAGCCATTTACACCAATGTCAGCTATTTCTGAATCAGTTCAGTTTAATTTACAGAATGAAACATGACTGAACTATCTCATGTAAACTGGTCAACAACACAAAAGCATTCAGACAATAGTCCAGTCAAATTCTGATATTTGCTTTTACAAGGTGTATGAAGTGCTACATACTTTACGCCCCTCTCGGATTACTTGCGCATTGATGAATATCACCTGTGTGCATAAATGAAATCAAAACATTGACCTATTTTCATCCAGTTTAGCCATGGCTTGGCATGGCCCCTTCTCTGTGAACTTGAGCATGGAACAAAGCAGGGAGTAAATTGCTGCCAGGCTGTGGGGATTAGGCATGGCACAAGCCACAGTCCCTCTAATAAATACACTCCACACTGTTAATGTAACACATTTGGAGGGTCACAGTTCCCGAATGTGTGGGTGCCTGGGATTGCTGGATGTCCATGAGCCTCTAAGCGCCTACAGGGGCCCTTCAGAGGTTCTCTGGATATTAATGCCATACTCCCGTGTGTAAGAGATCAGACGTCAAAACTACTACCAGGTGCAGCTGGCCTCCATACATGAGTGAGCAGGATTGACAGGGGTGAGTGGGCAAGATCTCCACTTCTATATTATAACACCAACAAATGGCTTTCTCTCAAGGCTTCCACTCTTACCTTTGGTGGACCTAGTCAAGACTAGAGAAGAGTGAGCGTGTTAGTGAGTATGAGAGTGATGAGTGTGTGAGAGAGAGCGAGAGAGAGAGGAGGGGGTGGTGGTTCATAAATACTAGGGCTGTCAAGTGATATTTCGTTAATCGTTAATCGCTGGGTTTGCTGTGATTAATTGCAAATTCAGAATTTGCTCAAATTGAACTGTAATGTAAGATTTTGCATACAAAAAGCATTACAAGAATATTAACATCTTGACTTTGTCCAAAGTAACAGTTTGCAAAAAAAATGTGCTTAACAAGTCACATAATAAGTTGCACGGACTCACTCTGTGTGCAATAATAGTGTTTAAGATCATTTTTGAATGACTACTTTATGTCTACCTTATTATCTGTATGGTCCCTCAGTCGAGCACTGAATTTCAAACAAAGAAAAAAGCAGTCAATGAATATCCCTTTGAGCATGGTGAAGTTATTAATTACCAGTGGTGTAAAGTACTTAAGTAAAAATACTTTAAAGTACTACTTAAGTAGTTTTTTTTGCGTATCTCTACTTTATCGTTTATATTTTTGAATATAATGTACTTCACTACATTCCTTAAGAAAATATTGTACTTTTTAGTCCATACATTTTCCTTGACACCCAAAAGTACTAGTTACATTTTGAATGCTTAGCAGGACAGGAAAATGGTCCAATTCACGCACTTATCAAGAGAACCTCCCTGGTCATCCCTACTGCCTCTGATCTGGCGGACTCACTTAACACACGTTTTGTTTGTAAATGATGTCTGAGTGTTGGTGCGTGCCCCTGGCTATCCGTAAAAAAGAAATAAAATAAAAAAAGAAAATGGTGCTGTCTGGTTTGTTTAATATACGGAATTTTACTTTTGATACTTAAGTATATTTTAGCAATTACATTTACTTTTGATACTTTTAGACTTTTACTCAAGTAGAAGTCTACTGGGTGACCTTTTCTTTTAGTTGAGCCATTTTCTGTTAAGGTATCTTTACTTTTAATGATGTATAACAATTGGCTACTTTTTCCACCACTGTTAATTACACTTTGGATGACATATCGATACACCCAGTCACTACAAAGATACAGGCTCCCTTCCTAACTCTGTTACCGGAGAGGAAAGAAACCACACAGGGATTGCACCATGTGGCCAACTGTGATTTTAAAACAGTTACAGAGTTGAATGTCTGAGATAGGAGAAAACTGAGGATGGATCAACAACATTATAGTTAGTCTACAATACTAACCTACTTGACAGAGTGAAAAGAAGGAAACCTGTTCAGAATAAAAATATTCCAAAACATGCATCCTGTTTGCAACAAGGCACTAAAGTAATAATGCTAAAAATGTGGCAAAGCAATTCACTTTTGGTCCTGAATACAAAGTGTCATGTTATGGCAAATCCAATACATTACTGAGTACCACTCTCCATATTTACAAGCATAGTGATGGCTGCATCATGTTATAGGTATGCTTGTAATTGTTAAGGACTGTGGAGTTTTTCAAGAGAAAAAAGAATGGAGCTAAGCACAGGCAAAATGGTAAAGGAAAACCTGGTTGTCTGCTTTCCACCAGAAACTGGGAGATGAATTCACCTTTCAGCAGGACAATAACTGAAAACACAAGCCAGATTTACACTGGAGTTGCTTACCAAGAAGACAGTGAATGTTACTGAGTGGCCGAGTTACAGTTTTCACTTAAATCTACTTGAAAATGGTTGTCTAGCAATGATCAACAACCAATATGATGGAGCTTGACATTTTTTTTAAAGAACAATGGGCAAATGTTGCAAAATCCAGGTGTGGAAAGCTCTTAGAGACTTACCCAGAAGGACAGCTGTAATCGCTGCCAAAGGTGTTTCTACAAAGTATTGACTCAGGGTGTGAATACTTCATTTTGTATTTTCAATAAATGAGCAAAAGTTGTGTGTAGATGGGTGAAAACAAGAAAATATTTAATTCATTTTGAATTCAGGCTGTAACAACAAAATGTGGGGTAATTCAAGGGGTATGAATACTTTCTGAAGGCACTGTGTGTGTGTGTGTGTGTGTGTATATATATATATATATAAATCACTATTAGTGTAATCATTAAGTTATTCATGCTGGTGTGCCAAACAGAAATTTTGCAGAACTTGATTGCAGGTCTAATACAGTGGTTTCCTAATCAGACTGCAATCATGAAGTTCATGGCAATAAGATGACAGACCCACTGGAGATCGTGGTTCTACACCGCATTACCTCATCCCATTGAGGGTTTTGATAGTCCTATTCCTGAGCCAAAGCTCCCCAAACAAACATCGTCCTCATCCTCTGGTCTAAGTTGTGGTGGAATGGCAATCCCTTCCCAACTGGACACATGGCTTGAGTTTCCCCTCTCCACTGTGTGGCCTCACATGAGACCTAAACAGTCAAACGGACAAATATGGTGTTCATTAGGCTGACTATGTGTATCGCACTGCTGGGCACCTCTGCTCTGACCGTCTTTCATACAGTCTGTCCTGGGGAGCTCAGGGCAGGGCACTGAGAGGAGGACTGGCATGTGAGCTCCAGACTTACTGGAAGATTTGTCACCTGAGGAGAATGTGCTCGCTGCCAACGTAAGGTCTACTAGACGTAGAACAGCTGATCAGAATTGCATGGCATCACTTTTAACATCAGAGGACTTATACAGACAACATTATAGAAATGGGCAATTCATTTGAATCTATTGGGAATCTGATCAAGTGAACTGAAAGTACAAACATCTAAAATGGCAGTCAGTCTCTGCATGGTTCAAGGTCTGTTCTGTGAACCAGGGGAATACAGCACATACTGTATGACCATATTTGGTCTGCCTGAATTTGCACTCTCCATCCACTACAGCATAGGTCTCAAAACACCCAGTGACCCCAATCTCTACATTGAAAAGACTAACAGTGACATCTACTGGAAAGAATGTTGGTGAGCTGATACAGCCTTTGCTTTGTTTCGCTATTCAATTTCCTTTAAGTTCATTCAAGATTCCTGTTCAAGAATGAGTGATACATACAGTAAATTAATCACAACAAACTGGGCCATGTTTGTTTCAAATTCTTTATTTTCAGTGAATACAAAAAATACTTTTGTGACAAGATAAATATTAGACATACAGCATCAGTTAAACTGTTGAAATGAATTCAGTCTGTTAAAGAAAGCACAACACCTACATTTGAATAACAGCTAGTCGTTTTTCCTATTTCAGTTAATGCTTATAGACAAATTGCTTAGACAATATACATTATTTCAGGATAGTCGTTACATTTATCAATAAAAACATCATTTATAGAGGTTTAACAATGAAACAAGGACGTTATTTAGTCCTATTTATAAGGATAATGTGTATGTTGAATGAATTTCAAGGCAGAGCAAATTCTTATCTTTAAGAGTTCAATAACAACTTGCCACATGCTCATGGAATGCAGTGTAGTGTATATTAATTTCTGTATATAGTCTAAAACTTAAACGTATCCATCGATGCACTTTATATACCAGCATGGTTTACGGCAGGCAGATGGGCTACCAGCCAAGGCAATACATTGTGTTATGGCATAGGACTAGGTGATAGTTAATGGCCCAGAGAGAGTTTGGGTTAGACGGGATACATGTTCTTATCCAGAAGGACAAGCCTTTAGATGTTGTTACAGCGGGATTTCAATTAAGGCACTAGTACACAATGCAGACCATAGACCGACAACGAGGTACTGAGCTGTTGGAGTGGACACAATACTAATTACCTTATACTACACCAATACTGGAATAACATAAATTAACTATTTTCCTACTCAGGGCTAGGGCTAGGGCCAGGACGATACCAGAATCGTAATATTTTTTTCCATTACAAAAATGAAAACACGAAGCAGACCGAACTCTTTGGTCCTTTAAAAGCCTGCTATAGCTTGGGAAATATATACATGTGACTCTGGATGACAACATAATGTTTCATTCCAACATTAGGGCTGTTTTCCTAAAGAAGTTAAATCCGCTTAGTGTTTTGTTTCCTTGACACGATACTAACGAGTATTGCGATACTGGTATCGTCCCGGCCCTAGTCAGGACTGTACTGTGTGTGGTGTCATCACTAATACATTTGACAGGAGCGTTAGTAGTAATCCTGAATGGTTGAACATGGAAGGCATTGCTTGCTCTCCTCAGTGCATAAGGTTATACCAGCCATCTCAGTGCCATTCTACACGACATCCTACAGTTTCCTACATGTTTAAGAGGGAAAAAGCCATACCCAGCTGCATACACAATTCCAATCAGTGCTGCCCTCTCGTCAGTCTGATACAGTATAATGAGTGGTAATGTTATGGTTAGAGTAACAATAAGAACATGAACACGAGAACAAGCTCATCTCCCAAACTCAATGGAATCTGTAGTAAGTATAAACCAAACACCACCAGCTGAACAGGCAACGGACAGACAGAGCATAGCTTTGCTGTTGCGTGCGTATGGTGGAACTCCCAACCAAACTCTGACTATTGTCAATTAGACTGGAATTAAAACACAAAGGCAAGAGAGAACAAACATGAGAAAGAATGTAAACAGAGCCTCCTCCTGCAGGCAGCAGGAAAACCAAAAAGAGTGTGAGAGGGCTTGGGGGAGAGAATACCAGTCTGGCAAAAAGATTGCGCATACACTTCGAGATTTAACCCATTAACGACCCTCTGCCGTGACTGCTCCCTGCTCCTGAAATATGAGTGACAGCCGAATGTCCAAACATGGAAGCCGAGGCAGGGATCTCCCTACTGACACAACAGGGATAATTATTACTTAGAGAACTATTACTTTAAAAGGTATTACAATGTTGTAAGAGATGAACAAGTGTCTGCTGTTGGCTTTACTATCCACTCAAACCCACTCACTGACACAACGAATTTGGTGTGAAGCTGAAGTTCTATTACATTAAATGTAGTACATAAAATCGAAATGTTTAATTATTCAACAGCAATTCCAAAGATCACATTCACATACTAACATATTACAAATGCCCAATCCTAAGCTAAACTATTGGTTAGTAGCTTTATTGATATGTACAGACACATCTTAATTTGACCCTGCTTCTCACAGCAGAAAAATAATCCTGTAGCAACAGGACATTTTAATTATTATGTGGATTATAATTAAAGGGCATTTTTGTAGGGGTTGATACATTGTTCATCAGGGCAAATCAAGTCCGACATTTTTAAGTGGAAATTACAACATTTAGAAGCCTTTTTAAACCTTGAATACACTACAATTTGCATTTCTTACTGCGTAGGAAAATTCTCTGCAACAGAGTGATCAAATTAAGATACCAGACCTGTCTAGTTATAATGGTGCATGCAGGCTAATGATTCAAATGAAGCATCAGAGTACTGCAATACCTACAGTAGATCAACACTAAGATGTTGTGTGAGGAACTGAAGCTATGGATCCCTGTGTCAGCTGTGCCAGTTGGAGAGGGAGCTACCCCGTTTTATTAGCTTTTACAGGTTTTAAACTACATTCAACTGGTTTAGAGATGTATCCATGAAAAGTATTAATAGTATTTACCATTATTGGATCCAGTAATGTTCATTTAACTGTGATGTATCTTCCCATAAAATCAATAAGGGCATCTGTCTCAATTTTTTGATTGCAGGTCCTGCTAATACAGTACAGCTGTAGCCAGCTGGTCCTTATGTCAATATCATCCTCTGTGAAACACACACACACACACACACACACACACACACACAAAGTTACACTCATGAAACAGTCCTGGCCCAAATACGTTATACACTCCACCTGTGTGAGAGAGAAATAGCCAATCACTGGAGTAAGCTACATCTCTGTTCCAAGATTCCATAGGTTCCAATCAGATGTCCATCTACTTTACTCTTGACCTATCAGCTCTGATCCTCCCTCAGCTCAGTGGGCAGGAACTTGTACTGCTGCTGTCTGATCTGAGCTAGCTTCTTCCTGGCCTCTTCCAGCTCTCTCTCCTTTCTCAGCATCTCCTCCTGGGCTGCAATGATCTGAGGGGAGGAGGAAATGGTTAAAAATATGCTTCAGTCTGCTCATCTCCAATCTGTCCTGTAACACTCAGGTTTTAATTTCATCAAATCATTTCCTCCAGTCCCTTTAGTGTACATGGACTTGTTTGATAGGAGTTTTCTTCAAAACATTTGGAATACAGCTCATACTAATATCCCAGATTTCTCAGTAGGTTTCTTTAAAGCGGGTTATGGAAAACCTATAATTAACATAATTCTTCTGTGGTAACTAGTGAAATGTCTTAAATGTAAGTATGGAGTAAGTATCTATTTATTATCTTAAGCAAATAGCTCTTGTGGATTTGGGAGATGGCATTGGGTGGGTTATGACTGGCCCACTTGAGAAAGACCCGCTTTGGGAGAGTGTTTCTGGAGGGGTGCTGGCTAGGAGCCAGTGTTATGCACACACACACTTCAGTGTTACGCACACACACTTCAGTGTTACGCACGCACGCACACACACACACACACTTCAGTGTTACGCACACACACACACACTTCAGTGTTACGCACACACACACACACACTTCAGTGTTACGCACACACACACACTTCAGTGTTACGCACACACACACACACTTCAGTGTTACGCACACACACACACTTCAGTGTTACGCACACACACACACACACACACACACACACACACACACACACACACACACTTCAGTGTTACGCACACACACTTCAGTGTTGCACACACACACACACACACACTTCAGTGTTACGCACACACACACACTTTAGTGTTAAGCACACACACACACTTTAGTGTTAAGCACACACACACACACACTTCAGTGTTAAGCACACACACACACACACTTCAGTGTTAAGCACACACACACACACACTTCAGTGTTACGCACACACACTTCAGTGTTACGCACACACACACACACACACACTTCAGTGTTACGCACACACACACACTTCCGTGTTACGCACACACACACATACACACTTCAGTGTTATGCACACACACACACACACACACACTTCAGTGTTATGCACACACACACACACACTTCAGTGTTACGCACACACACACACACACTTCAGTGTTACGCACACACACTTCAGTGTTACGCACACACACACACACACACACACTTCAGTGTTACGCACACACACACACTTCCGCAGTTACGCACACACACACATACACACTTCTAGTGTTATGCACACACACACACACACACACACTTCAGTGTTATGCACACACACACACACACTTCAGTGTTACGCACACACACACACTTTAGTGTTAAGCACACACACACACACACACACTTCAGTGTTAAGCACACACACACACTTTAGTGTTAAGCACACACACACACACACACTTCAGTGTTACGCACACACACACACTTTAGTGTTAAGCACACACACACACACACTTTAGTGTTAAGCACACACACACACACTTCAGTGTTACGCACACACACACACACACACACACTTCAGTGTTACGCACACACACACACTTCCGTGTTACGCACACACACACATACACACTTCAGTGTTATGCACACACACACACACACACACACACACACACACACACACTTCAGTGTTATGCACACACACACACACACTTTAGTGTTAAGCACACACACACACACACACACACTTCAGTGTTAAGCACACACACACACTTTAGTGTTAAGCACACACACACACACTTCAGTGTTACGCACACACACACACACACTTTAGGGATCCATAGCTTCAGTTCCTCACACAACATCTTAGTGTTGATCTACTGTAGGTATTGCAGTACTCTGATGCTTCATTTGAATCATTAGCCTGCATGCACCATTATAACTAGACAGGTCTGGTATCTTAATTTGATCACTCTGTTGCAGAGAATTTTCCTACGCAGTAAGAAATGCAAATTGTAGTGTATTCAAGGTTTAAAAAGGCTTCTAAATGTTGTAATTTCCACTTAAAAATGTCGGACTTGATTTGCCCTGATGAACAATGTATCAACCCCCCCAGATTTCTCAGTAGGTTTCTTTAAAGCGGGTTATGGAAAACCTATAATTAACATAATTCTTCTGTGGTAACTAGTGAAATGTCTTAAATGTAAGTATGGAGTAAGTATCTATTTATTATCTTAAGCAAATAGCTCTTGTGGATTTGGGAGATGGCATTGGGTGGGTTATGACTGGCCCACTTGAGAAAGACCCGCTTTGGGAGAGTGTTTCTGGAGGGGTGCTGGCTAGGAGCCAGTGTTATGCACACACACACTTCAGTGTTACGCACACACACTTCAGTGTTACGCACGCACGCACACACACACACACACACTTCAGTGTTACGCACACACACACACACTTCAGTGTTACGCACACACACACACACACTTCAGTGTTACGCACACACACACACTTCAGTGTTACGCACACACACACACTTCAGTGTTACGCACACACACACACTTCAGTGTTACGCACACACACACACACACACACACACACTTCAGTGTTACGCACACACACTTCAGTGTTGCACACACACACACACACACACTTCAGTGTTACGCACACACACACACTTTAGTGTTAATCACACACACACACTTTAGTGTTAAGCACACACACACACACACTTCCAGTGTTAAGCACACACACACACACACTTCAGTGTTAAGCACACACACACACACACTTCAGTGTTACGCACACACACTTCAGTGTTACGCACACACACACACACACACA
The DNA here is from genome assembly GCA_030435695.1 of Brachymystax lenok tsinlingensis. Classification (NCBI taxonomy): domain Eukaryota; kingdom Metazoa; phylum Chordata; class Actinopteri; order Salmoniformes; family Salmonidae; genus Brachymystax; species Brachymystax lenok. The sequence continues at coordinate 27,233,363 of CM059818.1, read as the reverse complement.
CACACACACTTCAGTGTTACGCACACACACACACTTCCGTGTTACGCACACACACACATACACACTTCAGTGTTATGCACACACACACACACACACTTCAGTGTTATGCACACACACACACACACTTCAGTGTTACGCACACACACACACTTTAGTGTTAAGCACACACACACACACACACACACTTCAGTGTTAAGCACACACACACACTTTAGTGTTAAGCACACACACACACACACTTCAGTGTTACGCACACACACACACACACACACACACTTCAGTGTTACGCACACACACACACTTCCGTGTTACGCACACACACACATACACACTTCAGTGTTATGCACACACACACACACACACACACACACACACACACACTTCAGTGTTATGCACACACACACACACACTTTAGTGTTAAGCACACACACACACACACACACACACACTTCAGTGTTAAGCACACACACACACTTTAGTGTTAAGCACACACGCACACACACACACACACTTTAGTGTTAAGCACACACACACACACACTTCAGTGTTAAGCACACACACACACACACTTCAGTGTTAAGCACACACACACACACACACACTTCAGTGTTACGCACACACACACACACACATTTCAGTGTTATGCACACACACACACACACATTTCAGTGTTATGCACACACACACACACACACACACACACACATTTCAGTGTTATGCACACACACACACACACACACACACACACACACACACACACACACACACACACACACTTTAGTGTTACACACAAACACACCACTGGCTATGGGGTAGACATCCACTCTTCAATTACTCTACATTTGGCCATGGATGAAAAGGGAGTGGATAAGTGGTCTGCTGGAGCAGAAGAACTCTTCGTGACTTTATCTTGAGGGAGCTGCAGATGCCTGCTCAACCACAGAGTTGATATGCAGCTGATGTGTGATTCAGTCATACTGTAGTGGCCTACCTCATTTAGAAAGGAAAATGTTTGGATGTGAAAGCAACATTAAAGCTGGAAACAGTTGAGGAGGTAGAGGTGGAAAATGCACAAAGCAACATTTAGAATCTAAACTCTAAAATCTCACCTGAGCAATGCCACCCACGAACCTGGTCTTGACCACCACACTGTGGTCATCAGCTTTATCAAAGGCTGCTTTCTGAGCCGCCTTCACCAGGTTGTCTGATGCCCGCTTGACCGCGTTCCCAGCAGCCTTATGGAGACAAAGCCCTTGGTTAATGCAATCATAGTGTGTAGAGGTGAAGTCAGAGAGACAGCAGTGGAACCCAGTGGGTTGTGTTTAGTAGGATTATACCTGCAGTCTCCTCATGGCCTCGGAGTCCGGTTGAGCTTTGACCTTACAGGCCACCAGGAGCTGAGCTGTGGAGGCTGCCACCTGCTTGGCTGAAGAGATGAGCTTCTCCTCACTGGCGTGGCCCTGCACAGAGGCATTGGCCGCCTCACACAGGTTACTGGTAGCTGCCGCCACCATCCGAGCCTACAGAGAACAGCAACCATACATCAGGGTACTGCCTCAGACAGACAACTCCGTAGATATGAGGCTGATTTACCATGCACAGTTTCACAGTAAAGTTCTGTCATAATGCTACATATAAAAAAGAAACAATGATGGGAACTCACAGCAGATACGAGACCCTGAGACCACTGGCCATCATCCACAGCATTGGCAAGAATGGATCCCACCTGGAGAGTAGAGTGAGAGATACAGTGCTGTTTTTTGCTGAAGTTACATTCAGACACTGATGACACATAACACAGTTGTAGCTGACCTTTCCCTGTGCCACCAACTCTCTCTGGGCTGCAGAAGCAGACTTCACCAAGGCACTGGTGGCTGCAGCGATGGATTTAGCTGCCTCCAGGATCTGCTCCTCAAAGTCCAGCGTCTCATCTGCTTGCTGAAAGCAAAACCCATAGAGAATGATAATGGCCTCTAGCGGCCAAAAGGCTGTGTTAGTATGGGCAGCGCCCTTGAGGGCTTCCACCATTTTAATGTAGTCAACTCGGTGGGACTTCCAACTTCATTGGCTGATCCCTCCTGGTGACCCTGGTCACAATACCAGATTAAATCAGTGAACTAGGTCTGGGCCAGACCAGGTCATCAGTAGGGATCAGCCAATAGTGAAGAAGAAAATGGACTATTTCAAAATGGAAATGCCCATGCTGTCAGACGCTATAATGGCACAGATACAAATATGAGTTTTCTATCTCTGGCAAAACCACACATTTAACCATGGAAATGCACTTAGGGCGACATCTTGTGGCAATAAGACAAAACAACAAACTCCATTGGTTGTTTTATGGTGCTATGTTGAGTAACTGGCCAATCACATCCACCAACACATTTCATAATGGGGAATCCTTCCAACAGATCTTCAAATACTGTTTGCTGTTGGAAAATCCAAACCAAACACTTTGCAAGATTCATACAGTAGAGACACACCCATTCTAAAAGGATAATGAATTACTTTGGAATTACAAATAATGTCATTCCTGTCTCAGTAGACTACACCAGTCAGTGACCATAGATCATGCCAGCAGCACCAACACACAAGGGACACGTGGCTGGAGACAGGGCGGGACACTGTAGGAATATGTTTGATATATAGTTGGACTGAATAACAACCTAATATATCAAACATATCAGACAGAGGCCTGCAGAGAAGGCTTCCAGGTCTACAACTCAAGAGAATGGAGGGAGAGTGAAGCATGCTGGGGAGGGGAGAAGGGGCACAGAGAGGGAAGGATGGAAGGAGGGAGCAGAAGGTGAACAGCAGGGGTTGTAGATAATCAGTAAGACAGTACCTCATCATGGTTTAGATGTTTTATACGGTGTCCCTTTCACACAGTGTACTGTGGGCTTGATATTTGGTCTAAGTAAATCTACAGATTGCATGATATAGTAGTACACATAGTATACTGTAGCTGGTAAGAATGATTGTTTCATGATAGAAAAAAAGATCTCAAAATCTCTGCCCTGCCTCTCTGCCTTGTGGAATCAGAAAGTATGCACCATTTGTAACAGATCACTAGAGGGCAGACAGATACTGCCATCCTAAAGAAGCCAACCACCCTACACCTCCATCTTATAAACACTGGGCCCTGCTGAAATCTGAACCGGAAGGCCTTCAGGACAGACAATCTTTTCTTTCAGAAGTTACGTTGGTTTGTTCAATATCCCTCCATGAAGTGGATGAAAACCTTGGGCTGAGAAAGGCCCCTCTCATTTTAGTGTAAAAATAAAAGAATGCTGCAATAAAACAAATTAAATAGGTTCAACAAGGAGGATGACCTTTCCTTCAATAGACTTCAGACAGATTATCACAAATGTGAACTCATTCCAACATAAGCTTCAGGTCCCAGTAATGTAATTGCGTCTCCTGGCAACACGGCTCTACAGATTCTCTCTAAAAACACCAGATTGCTCCCCAAACAAAACCTTCTAACAGACGTAAGTACATCAACATTCTGCGAGCTTACAGAACACACAAGTAGGATGTCTTGAGTCAGCATTGTTTTAGAGGTAGGCTACAGTTCACACAATACTCTTATTCCCTCCCAACATATCACAACCTCTGAAAGCAGCTCAGAGACTAACAGATTACAGTACTTCAAAGTAAATATGAACTTTTGTTATCTTTGGCACAGGTAGCTTTCCTGATGAGTGAGTAGATAGGTTAGTAGACAGGTGTGTTCTGTGGTGGAGGTCTGTTCTGGGAGGGGTTGGAGGTGGTTGAGAAGGCGACTGGTAGGCCTACCTTGGGCTTGGCTCTGGGTTTCAGCTGCTCCAGTTTCTTGGCTGCGGCTTCGATGGAGGCTGCTGCTCCCAGCAGCTCAGTCTCAGCGATGACAGTGGGGTCTTCAGGGTCCACCCATTCTGACCCTAAACCACACCACCGAGAGGTAATAATCACAACACATTATACTAATCCTACAACTCTTAACACAGACACAAATATAACCAAAGCATACACCACCAAGGCAGATCACCAGTTCAGACAAAGCCACTTTACTTATGCCATTTCTATACAAATGCCACCGCACATAACACAAGTCACCAGTCAATTTAGAACACACAAACAAAACTCCACACATGCAATGATAACAAGAATGATACCTCTGAACATACAATGCCAAGCAGATCTACCATGCAAGTTTTCCACTCTGCCGAGTTCTGTCTATAGACTGGGCCACAGTGTCCACCGACCCCCCGTCTTAGTCTCCAGTATCTATGCTGCAATAGTCTAGGTATGTGCCGGGGGGCTAGGGTCAGTCTGCCCCTCCCGAACCTACTGTCTTGACCTCTGAATGCTTGGCTATGAAAAGCCAACTGATATTTACTCCTGTGGTGCTGACCTGTTGCACCCTCTATAATCACTGTGGTTATTATTTGACCCTGCTGGTCATCTATGAATGTTTGAACATCTTGAAGAATGATACGGCCTTAATGGCCATGTACTCTTATAATCTCCACCCGACACAGCCAGAAGAAGACTGGCCACCCCTCAGAGTTTTGTTCCTCTCTAGGATTCATCCTACTGTAGGTTCTGGCCTTTCTAGGGAGTTTTTCCTAGCCACCGTGCTCATACATCTGCATTGTGTGCTCTTTGGGGTATTAAGCTGGGTTTCTGTATAAGCACTTTGTGACAACTGCTGATGTATAAAGGGCTTTAAATACATTTGATTGATCAATTGATAGTGATTATAATGCCTCAAAGTTAAATAAGGTTAAATAAGAGTTTGAAGAAGTGTACTTTCGATGGATCATTGTCACTCTTTATAGGTTTTAAAGTGGCCATAAAATGGGACTATTTGGGAACAGCTTGGAAAAGCAGATGGAATGATGTTTTTCCAGATTATGTTGAACCCTGGGGGAAATCTGTTCAGTACCCCTCCCCTCTCCCCCCAATCCCCCCTCCCCTCATCCCCCACTCCTCTACTTCCCCAATATGCTTGAGTGAACGGTGATCGGCAGGAACCAAACACCCCCATCTCTCACTTACCTCCATCTGAGGCATGAAAGAGAGAGGGAAAACAAGAGGCATTAGACATGTGAAATGGATAGCCCCAGTGGGTCGTTGGCTGTACGCTGGGATCCAATTCTCACCCAAACACAATATATTAGTCCTGTCAGGCAGCAGGGCTTCTGGAGGACACATTCCTGGTATACATACATGTAATAGCCAACCTACTGATCTAATATGTTGACAATTTACATTGCAGTGACTCAGGATGTTAGGCCCACTCTACAGCACATTTTCTATATTATCTGTCTACATAACCTGTGGATAAATGGGGTGGTTTTGGTATTTTCATTATTGTGAATATTCTACTCACACAAAGCCATTATACGCCCTGGGAAGAAAACATCCCTAAACTAATTTACATTGTGTGCTACTGTTTGAATAAATTGTCAGAATGATATACTGGGTCTCTGCAATATGCTGTAGTCTGGTCTAACTATGCTTCTCTAGGTGAATGTGTGTGTGGCAGCCTCACCCTTCATGGCCTCAGCCGCCTGGATGAGCTCTGTCACACACCCCGCCACGCACTTGGAGTGTACCGCCAGCTGCTGCCTCTGGTCCGCTGTGGGCTTCTGGAGCACCTGGACAGACAGACACGCACACAACAATCATGGAGCCACATGTTATCAGGCCAAGCTAACAGAAGTTCGGTGTTATCTGTGTGATGTACTGTATTCTCCATCTCACCAGCAATACTTGCTCCAGCAGGTCGATGTATCCAGTGGTGCACTCTGACCCGTAGTGCAGGGCCTTATTCCTCACCTCCTCACTCACCTCTGGATGGCAGGCCGCTTGCTAGAGGGGAGTGAGACAACACAACAACATTATAAAAACATACAATGGACTGGATGTTTATGTATTATTTGCAGAAAATAAGGTTCTCTGCCTAATGACATTGACTATCATGTCAAAGCAAAATAAATGGTGTCTAAAGGTATGCTGAAGACCACTAGGCTCTCCTGTATAGAACTACAGCCTTAATATCGCTACTGCATTGCTACAGCAGTGATAGGTGGGGCAGCGAAGGTAATTTAGTTGAGATCGCCATAAGCCTTTTCGTCCTTTTTTCCCCTGGTCAGTTCACTGCTGTAATGCACCTGCAGGACTTCATGACTAACATTCCAGACTGCGTGACATTGAACAGTGTGAGTCACACCAGCCACCTAAACTAGCCCCTGCTGCCCTGCTTTCATGTTTTCCCTGGCAAAGCGGCAGTATGGGAGTGATGTGGTGTCAGTGAGAGGATGTGAGGCCAGAGTTGGCAGAGCTGGCGCGGATTATCACCTTGCAGGTGGTCAGCATATCAGAGATGGCTTTGCGGCTCAGGTTGGCCGTGGCGATGACGAGATCCTGCTGGGCAGAGTTTCCTGCTGCCACAGCCTTGGCCGTTGCCGTGGTGATGCCTTTTGTCATGCGGATGAACTCTTCAGGTGTGGTCGACTTTTCGGGGACGTCCTTGGACTGGAACACCTGTGCACACACAGCATGAGTCACTGTGACTACACTGACAGCCACTTTGGTCAACCTACTTTCATTCACAGGTTGGTGCATCATTACTAGGGACAGGAGTTTTTCTGACCATATGACCTGACCAGAAAATACTGCCTTTATTATTGTTAGTCTTGAACTGTCAACAGTCAGCCTGGGCTCACGACCACTGTTAAAGTAAACAAGTGAGGTGGACAAATGTCCTAGTGTTATTGATGCCACTGTAATTGTGAGCTAAGTGGGCTGTGTTTGATTTGGACTTCGCCGCTGCAGCCTAGGTAACGCCTGTTGTGGTCCTGAGGGTACACTGATAAGGATTAGCAGTAAATCACTAGAAAAACAAGCTGATTAACATTTCTGGCTCTCTTTCCCCCTGTGTCTGCTACACAATCCCTGATAAGAGCAATGAGAAGACTGCAGGGCTTTGGGGAGGAGGGGCAAAGGTAGACTAGATATCAGAGAGTTTAAGGTAGAGTAAAAAACACTTAGGTACAGCATTCAGTACACCGGCACACCACCCTGTCTTTAACCAGCCTGGCTGCCTGTGCCTCCTCTATGATATACCACTAGAACGGAGTGGCAAGGGGAGACTTTCAGGGCGTCTTACTGTCAACTCCTGTTTGATGCACTCAACGGTGGCCTCCAGTGCCCTCGTCCCGCGAGTAGCCTCATCCTCCACAGCCTTCACAGTCTTCAGCAGGGATGTCACGTTGGTAACCATCACCTGTCAGATATAAAGAGAGAGATGTGAGGATGACTCTTACTGAACACAGAGAGTCAGGCCAGCAGGTGGAGTTGTCTCCCCCTAGCACCAGAGACCAGAATGGGGTCTCAGTAGACAGCCTGCCAACAGTAAAGAAGGACAATACTATACACATTTCAGACCAGGAGGAAAAAACCTTGAAGCAAGGTTTGGCTGGGCTTCAGTAAAAGCCCCAGTCAGTGGCTCTCTCTCCACAGAGTGTGGGAGATAAGGAGCCTCTAGTCCTAGTCACAGTGGTGATCACAGATTGCTCAGAGTTCACACCCCCTGTGACAAGCATGAGTCACACACACCCTGATACCCATCTCAGTGACACTGGTACAGTGGCACGCACACACACATACACACAGAGTGCCAAACACACAGTGATAAGGGAACTGTCACATCCTTCTGGAAATAGGACCATTTGTGTTTCTTGTAGAACATACAGCCATGACACAGAGACAGCATCTGGTATAGATATGATCTGCATCTCCCTGTACTGAAGCTTCATTTCTGTAAAACAGGGGCGGCTGAATAGACAAATAGACACTCCAAAGTGTGTAACATTCCGTGTGATATTCTCTACGTTAGAGCAGTGTATGTCTTACAGTACCTTGGCAGCACTCTTCAGCTGATACATGGACGGGTCGTCAGCTGGCTTGCCTGAAGCACACTTGGTGGCACTGATGAGCTCAGCTAGAGCCTTGGCCACGTCTCTCACCGCATTAATGAGGACCACCTTGGGGAGGGAGGGGGCAGAGAGGGAGACCACATTAATACAACACAATGGACAGAGTACAGGTTTATCAGGCCTACCTGAGGTAAAGGTTTTAACAGAGCCTGGCCTTATCACTTCTACCTATGCTACTTCTGATAGAGTGGAGGGGAGAGATACACAGGGAGGAAATGTATGTGTCAAAAGGCCTTATTACAGAATGGCTAGCCAGAATGACAAAAGACTTACAGAACAGTACAGGTACATCAGGATTACCTTTATAGAATACATGGGCATACAGGTTAAATCACTATTGGACTATTTAGAGGTGTGTATATAAATATGTAGACATATAAAAATATGACAGATTTGTCCGTTTTTGAATTTAGAATGAAAGATTGTTGTAGCGTTACATTTATGTGTGTCAATACAACAGGGTACGATCAGTGTATTACCTGAGTCTCTGGGTCGTCAGAGCCCATGCTGGTGGCTCCAAGTTTGACCACGTCAGTGAGCATGGTGATGGTCTTGGCTGAGGACTGGGCAGCCTGGGCCAGTCTGTCCTGACTGGATGCTGCCCCAGACACCAGCAGCTTAGTGTCCTCCACCAGAGCCTTGGCTGTCTTCAGAATGCTCTCCCTGAGGGACACCACACAACAGCTGGTCAAACACCCATTGGGATAAATAAAGATTTATTGAATTGAACACTCTATAGTCATACAGTTGCAGTTCATGGGAAGAGACAGTCCCTTTCCTTAAAATAAAGCCATCTTGTATGAGGTCAAAGTCCATCCATTCTATTCTATTCCTTCATTCACCTCTACTTGACTTGTGGTTTCTGTGGACATAATGAGTTTGGCCCAAGGTATTCTCCTCAACAGAATAGTGTTCACCTCATTACTGTGACCTGCTCTAGTCTCACCTGTGGTCAGCGAAGGTCTCTTCGTTCTCGGAATTGAGTGTTCCGGCCGAGGCGAACATGATGGTGGTGTCGAGGTCAGCGATGATGCCAGAGACAGCACTAGCTGCTGTGATGCAGGCCTGTGTACCTTTGTTACCTGCCTGCAGTGCAGACAGCACCATGGCAACCTGCATGGACAGACAAACAGACATACACAGGAAGCAACACACACACACAATGACTATTTAGTCATTTAGAAAGTACATTTTTCCTCAAAAAAAAGTCAAAGTCAAAGTCACCATTATTAGTCAGTTGTACAACCAAATGCCTTCAACCGAAATGTGTCTTCCGCATTTAACCCAACCCCTCTGAATCAGCCCAACCCCGCCTTAATCGACATCCACGTCTTCGGCGCCCGGGGAACAGTGGGTTAACTGCCTTGTTCAGGGGCAGAACGACAGATTTTTTCCTTATCAGCTCGGGGATTCGAACTTGCAACCCTCCGGTTACAAGTCCAACGCTCTAACCACTAGGCTACCTGCCGCCATAAAGTAGCTATCAGTAGAGTCAGAAATAGAAAGGGAGGGAGTGTTTGGGGGGTGGGGGATTATACTGTTTGAAGAGGTAGGGTTTCAGATGTTTTCGGAAGATGGGCAGGGACTCTGCTGTCCTCCCGTAGGGGTGGGAGGGCCAAGAGACCTGAGGAGGCAGGTCTCGGGTTGAGTATAGCCTGAAGTAGGGAGGGGCAGTTCCTCTTGCTGCTAGGGAGGCAAGCACCATGGTCTTGTGGTTGATGTGAGCTTCGACTGGAAGTCAGTGGAGTGTTCGGAGGAGCCTGTAATATGGGAGATATTGGGAAGGTTGAAAACCAGGCGGGCTGCAGCGTTCTGGATAAGTTGCAGGGGTTTGATGGCACAAGTGTGGAGCCCAGCCAACAGCGAGTTGCAGTAGTCCAGATAAGAGGACAAGTGCCTGCATTAGGACCTGCGCCGCTTCCTGTGTGAGGTAGGGTCGTACTCTACAGATGTTGTAGAGCATGAACCTGCAGGAGCGAGTCACTGCTTTGATGTTTGCAGAGAACGACAGGGTGTTGTTCAGGGTCACGCCTAGGTTCTTTGCACACTAGGAGGGCAACACTGAAGTTGTCAACCGTGATGGAGAGGTCTTTGAGCGGACAGGCCTTCCCCGGGAGGAAGAGCAGCTCTGTCTTGTCGAGGTTGAGCTAGGGGTGGTTGGCCGACATCCAAGTTGAGATATCTGGCAGGCACGCAGAGATGCGTGTCACCACCTGGGTGTCAGAAGGGGGGAAGGAGAAAAGTAGTTGAATGTCATCTGCATAGCAATGATAGGAAAGACCATGTGAGGATATGACAGATCCCGAGCGGAGAAAGAGGTCAAGGCGTAGGGTAGTTCTGTGTAAGTGAGACCAGTGGACTCAATAGGCTGAGTGAATAAGTAGCAGATGTCCTCAACTTTCTTTTCAAAGTGGTTGACAAAGTCATCAGCAGAGGGCGAAAGGGAGTGGGAGTGGGGGGAGAATTAAGGAGGGAGGTGAAGGTGGAAAAGAGTTCCCTAGGGTTAGAAGAAGAAGCTTGAAATGTAGTGGTAGAAAGTAGCTTTAGCAGTGGATACAGAGGAGAGAGAAGGTAGAGAGGAAGGAGTGAAAGGATGATAGGTTCTTCGGAAGTTTAGTTTTCCTCCATTTTTGTTCAGCTGCCCGCAGCCATATTCTGTAAGCACGCAATGAGTAATTTAGCCACAGAGCAGGAGGGGAATGCCGAGCCGGCTGGGAGGAAAGGGAACACTGTGAGTCATAGGATATGAAAAGGCAGGAGAGTATGGTCGAAGAGGCAGCATCAGGAGACAGGAGGGAGATTGATTTAGCAGAAGGGAGAGATGACAGGATAGAAGAGGAGAGAGAGAGAGTGAATATTGCGACAGCGCATGACCATCTGGGTAGGGGTTGAGTGGTTAGGCTGGAGAATAGAGACAGAAAAGGAAACAAAGTAGTGATCAGAGACCTGGAGGGGGGTTGCAGTGAGATTAGTAGGCGAACAGCCTCTAGTAAAGAAGAGGTCAAGCATATTGCCTGCCTTGTGACTTGGAGGGGATTGGGAAAGGGTGAGGCCAAAGGGTGAGGCCATCGAAGGCAGATGTTGGGAGGTTGAAGTTGCCAAGTACAAAGAGCGGTGAGCCATTGTCAGGAAATTAGCTTATCAAGGTGTCAAGCTCATTGAGGAACTCCCCAATGGCACCTGGTGGATGATATATGTCAATAATATTAAGCTTGAGTGGACAAGTGACAGTGACAGCATGGAATTCAAATGAGATGGACAGGTGAGAGAGGGAGAAGAGAGAAAATCTCCACTTAGGAGAAATGAGAAGACCTGTGCCACCACTGCAACGATCAGATGCTCTCAGACTATGAGAGAAAACGTAGTCAGATGAACAAAGAGCAGCTGGAGTAGCAGTGTTCTCTCAGCATAGGCTGAGATGAACTTGGCGCTCTTGACCACAGATCGGCAGTTCCAAACGCTGCCAGAGACCCGGAATTCCACATGGGTTGTGCGTGCAGGGTACACTAAATTAGAAGGGTTGCAGCCAAGTGGCGGGGAGCGTCTGTAAAGCCTACAGGGAGACAGGCAATAGGTATAGAAAAACACGCACATAGTTGCCAAAGCTACAAAAAGAGCAAACATTTGATCTGAAGATTACTAGGTAAGATACTCAAATGAGAGAAGGGTGTGAAATAACAGCAGCACCTCCAGGTCTTTCTCAATAAACATCCAAACACAGCATGATCATAAACTAATCATTCACTCTGACCTTATTATGTTGTTAAGAGAAAACAAAGGAGCTGTTGCATATCATCTGATATTATCTGTGAATGACAACCACCATTCAGGATACACGGCTTACAGTATACGATCCACCATCACCAAATAATGTGTTGGTGAAATCGTAATTTGATTAAAGCTTCCCATTTGCATTCAAATCAAGATGTGAATCAAGGTAATGGGATGGCCGACAGTGAGGCAATCTGAGAGAGCTGGACTGAGCAGGGAGCTAGCAGCAGGAGAGAGCGGGGAAACCGTGCATTAGCCCTGAGCCTACTGCTGCACAAACACATTAAACTAATGACTCTGGACGCTGCATCACACAGTGCTCTCTATCCTTCCTAATCCAGACAGACAGACGTCTGAAGCCCCTCACAATCGAAAAGCCATGAGAGAAGCATTCAAATGAGGCACCTCAAGGTTCAGCTCCCCACACGCACGAGGCCACAAATTATTCATGTCTGAAATGAGTCTTAAATGAAATCATGTGGTGAGGGAGGAGAGAAATTCTAATGCACTCATTGAAAACCAGCGATATTTTCTGCTAGTGGTAGGGTCACAGAAAGGACTAATTGGCCTAATTTCACTATGTACAGTAAGTGTAACCATGAGAACACGAACTGTAGCACTGAATTGATATTCATCTTCATGGCTACTGTACAGCACAAGTTGTTAACTTACTATAACACATAGCAAATATAACAGTTAATAATGTAGGTCTGCTTTACTCACTCCCCCCAGTTCTTCCCCTAGCAATAGGGCTCAGGGGGACAAGGGTTTTCAGGCACAGTGGAGAACGCTCTATTATAACAATCCATTATCCTTGGAGCCGATTCTCAGCTATTCCCCTGACACCAAAACGACATTCACACCTGGACTCTTTCTTCACAAAAACCCCTTAGTGATTCTGCTACCGGCATCAGACCAAGAACACAGTAAGCAACTGCCATTCAAGGGAATTACATTCTCTTTCACTTAAAGTAGAAATCCTAACTTACTCGAAGCCTAGTAATGTTCAAATGCATTAACAAAAGCCAAGGTGTAGAACAAATCAACTGAAATATATCAGGCTTGCTTCCTAACTCTTTACTATAGCCTAATTTACCCATATCTAATTTACTGTAATATTGTCTGGGCCAGTACATACTGTATGCCCTTTACCTAAGGCTCCTGAGTGGTGCAGTGATCTAAGGCACTCTCAGTGCAAGAGGCGTCACTGCAGTCCCTGGTTCGAATCCAGGCTGCATCATCTCTGTGATGCTGGTAATGGCCGTGATTGGGAGTCCCATAGGGCAGAGCACAATTGGCCCAACATTGTCCGGGTTTGGCAACCTCAGGCGAAGACTGGGGGTCAGCCTGATAAACCAAACTAGTCAGTAATCTCCTCCATATAGCCTAACACACACACACACACACACACACACACACACACACACACACACACACACACACACACACACACACACACACACACACACACACACACACACACACACACACACCTAAACAAAACAAAACATATACTGTTTTTTTTTTTTGTGATTGATGATCGGTTCATTTTAACAAACCTTTTTTATTTTTGTATTGTATATTGTTTTTTTGTGTTGTGGTTTTTATACAAGCCCTTGGGCTTCCAACCACACCTGCACACCGTTTTTATTGATTTATATATATATATATATATATATATATATATATATATATATATTTTAATCTGTATTGTTGTTGATCACTTATTTTATTTTCTTAGGTGCAAATAAATTAAACCTACAATTAAACCTAAAGACAAAGTTATCACAATTTACTACAAGGTTCAGGCAAAATATTCCACTATATCAGCCCCGTTCCCAGCCTACCTTCTCAGTGACGGCACGGGCACACTCAATGAGCTCCCTCTTGGAGAAGCTGTCAGTGGGGCTCATCTGCAGGGCCCCAGCCTTCTGAACCAGGTAGATACATCCATGGCCCAGCTCCTGGACCCGCGTCTTGATCTGGAAGCCCACCTGCAAGCACAGTCAGACAGCCAGTCCATCTGTACTACAGAGCCATCTCACCCACTCCCTGCCTCCCTCCACACAGCAGACTATGTCTCATCGTGTCCTCGACTGACTGACTGCCTGCCTGCCTGCCTGCCTCTTATCAGGCTCCTGGGTAAAAACTGATTTCCAGCACCTGAGAGGGATTGATGATACTACACCTTTAATTTCCTGACACAGAAATGAATGGGTGGGTGGTAATTCATTACCAGCATCACTATAGGCTTTTAGGCTTGGAGGGGTACAATGTCGCTATGGTAACAAGGGTTTCCAGTATCCAGTTATGTAAAGAGAATTGATAAGAGTGTGTGGTTATTAGGCTATCTCTTCACACATAATATAGATAGCGGTCTTCCTCTCAGAGATGAGCATTAAACACAGGCTACGTGGGTGCAGCGGAGACAGAGAGAATGAGGTTTGAGAGCTGGAAATAAATTCCAGAGTTTGATCTCACACTATCGAGTACAGCTTCAAGGAAGATGCATCATATCAAAGAATTCCATCCGCCGTGTGACACCTCTGCATATATTTGTGATATTTCTGCATATTTTCTAAGCATATGCAAATCTCTTGCATCTCAAATCTCTTTTGATATGTTGCTGTATAAAGACAAGAAAGATTCTCATTTGGGCAAAAGACTGTCCTTTCCTCGACTCCTCCATCCTTTCTCCTCTGTGACCCCGATAAGTGGTCGAGGGGGCAAGGAGAGTGTCAATTAGTTTTTAGGCAAACAGAGGAGAGTCCTGGTCTCCTCAATAGCCTCCTCCCACTGTGGAATCACAAAAGTATCACCTAAGTCATTCGTGGAAGATTTTTTTAAATCTTTGAATCAGCTGTTGGACCGAGGAAGGGGAAGGAGGACGGAGGAGTTGAGCAAACCAATTGAGAATCTCCCATAGGTCATGCCTATAGGGGCACCACAGAAAAATGATCCCATATTTTAACAGTATCCTGCTTTGACAGTGCATCCACAGGCACCACTTGACCTCTCACCTCTTCTGGTTCTGCGGTGGCAGCTGCCAGGCGACCTTGGTGGGCTAACTGGCTGTAGTCTACAGTCACCTGAGAGGCCAGGCCACCCAGCTCCTCTGGACACGTCACTGACTTAGTCATCTGGGGACACAGTCAGAACAAGGTCATAACAAGGTCATAGTTATTTCAGAAATTATGAAGAGGTACATCGAAGGCTACATTGCATATTTAGGGGTGTAGCTTGTGCTCACCATCTCTTGAGTTGTGATGGCGATGGCCTTGGAGTATTTCACCATGGTGGTCTGGTAATCCACAAAAAATCCTGGTTCAGGGGGAGTGCCCTCATCCAACTGCAGAGGGAAAAGCACAACTCGTTTTAATATATTCAACCTAGCTACTTACTGTACATAATCTACACATATGAATATCAACCAAGCATCTACCACACATTTGAATACAAATGTTCTTTATTCAATGAACTCTATGCATAAATATGTTGCAGAATGCAGATATCCACATAAGGCTGCTCAATTTGTTATTTTCTATGCAGTAACAGAAATTCAATGGCATGGAAACATAGAGAACAACATCTGATAGAAGCATTCAGTCAATCAAAAATGCAGGCATAATTTATTATCAAGTCTGTGACAGATCTCAGGAGACGCAGGGTGACAGCCAGTGGATGAGTGACAGCCGACAGCTTTGAGACCTGGACCTGACACTTCCCATCCATCTCACTAATGAGTGTCAGTTAGAGGATGTTTCTCTGCCCGCCCACCATTGTGGAGTCATCTTAAAGCAGTAGGAAGAGATGAGTGTTCCAAGCAGAGCCCTACTCCTGAGCTGCTTGGGGCCACAGTACACACACACATATACACCAGTGGAGGCTGCTGAGGGGAGAACAGCTCATAATAATGTACGGAACAGAGCAAATGGAATGGCATCAAACGCCTGGAAACCATGCGTTTGACATATTTGATACCATTCCACTATTCCGCTCCCGTCATTACTACCAGCCCATTCTTCCCAATTAAGGTGCCACCGACTTCCTGTGATATACTGTACATGCACATGTACACACATACACACTATACAGTACTACACACCCTACTGTACAGGACACCAGCCCCACTCACCCTGCCCATGGCCTCAGCGATAGCCTCCACCATGCCTCCCACCATGCCGCCCTCACTGGCCGCCTCGTTCAGCGTCACCATGATGTCGTCCACAGCCTCCTTCATCAGCTGGGCAGCCTCTGCCATGGCGTCGTGGGTGTGGGCCGCCTGGACACGCAGTAAACACACCAGACCATCGTGAAACTCATAGATCTTCATCATAACAATACACATGGCTATGCAACTTACGAGAAGCAATACGAATGAGGTGCACACAAATCTATACTAATTACGTTTTGCTCCATTGCTCAAACATGGCCTCTGTGCCCTGTGTTGTACAGTAACATTACCTTAGGGTTTCCACCTCCCTCCTTGGCTGCGTAGAGCATCTGCAGGGCGGACTCTGACAGGGTCTTAGTCTGGTCCAGGATGTTCATCTGCTGCTGCTGGTCGACGATCTTAGAGGCCAGGCCAACAGACGCCACGATGAGGGGCTCAAAGTAGCTGGCCAGCTGGGTCACCTGGGAGACAGTATCATGTAACAGTATGAGACACAGATTGAATAAGAGGAGTGGATCTAGGAGGCAGGACATTCTCCCTATAGGGGAATGGTCCCAGACTAGTACCTTGTGTCCCAGCTGGGCAGCTTCACCCCTGGCTGCAGTATTGATAGGATCGATGAGATGTCCAATCTCCTGCACCGACGATGTCAGCTGGTCCTGCAAAGCCTAAGGGGGCAGCAAAGAATTACGATGGGGGAATATGAAAATGAACTAAAAGCAATTATAGTGACGATTTGACAGTTCAAACTTACTTCCAAAGATATGTCATCCCTACATCCCTGTAGGCTCTGGCCCACAGCAGCTAGAGATGCCTGCTCAATGTCCCGGATACACTTGTTGATGTTATCAATGGAGAAGTCACACTCCCTCTGCCCTGGTGCCTTGTCCCTACCAACAGTATCATGATAAATAGGAACAAGGCAGTACTTCTACAAGCAGGTTATTAATGCAGTATCACAGGACCTCAAAGAAGGAAAATCATGTTTTGCAAACATGGTCTCTAGAGGATGACCAGATGCAAAATGTTCTGAAGCTAAGGGGCAATTTACTCTGTGTGAGAGGGAAGACCCTTCTATTCAAAACCGCAGGAGGGTCTTTCTAAGTATAAGAAAGCTGTCTAAGCAGCACCAGCAGCACAGCAGATCCTCCACGGAACTCTGCCTACTCATCTTCATCAGTGCCCTAGAGCATTCCTTTTAGTACATGGGAGGTGGAAACCCAACCACCATAAATTACCATGACAACTCACTGCTCAGTCGAACCGACAGTTACTCAGAGATAGCTGAACCCCCTCTCAATTTGCCTGGCTACCCAGCCACAGCGCTCTAGCCAAACCGACGTTTCTTCTCCACCATGAGTATGGATTTGCCTCACACACCATTTTGATTGGTCCCAGAAACCAATGGGTTGGGCAAGAGCCAGCCTACATGACGATGTTATCAACTTTGATCGGATCTAAGAAATCTATACAATCGCTGATGAATTTATTTTGTACATCGCCCTTCACTTCCGAAGTCACACAAACCACTTCTAGGATGGCAGATTCAGACTGAATTCAGACTGAGCAGTGGAATTATATTCAGGGTGAGTTGTCTGGCAAGGCCTTAACAGGATAATATCCAGAGCACCATAGTGCAGAACCAGAGGGGTCTGTGCTGACCTGATGGAGGTGATGAGGCTCTTGATGGAGTCAGAGACGGTGCGGGGAGTGCCCAGCCAGGATGGACCAGGTGGGCGGGTCTTTGGGGTTGATGATGAGCGAGCGGGCGGTCTCCAGGAGCAGGGTGGAGCTGTCCAGCATGGAGCAGGCTGAACGCATGATGGGCTCCTGGGCTGCAGAGCCCTGGAAAATGGGAAAGAGGGAGGGAGAGGAGGACAGTGAAGGTGATAAAACAACACAGGTTAAAGAACCTCTAACTAACAGCTCATTAGCAACACACTACACAGATGTCATTGATTTCTTCTTCTTATTATTATTATTGCTCTGCTTTACACAGAGATGCAGAGGCACACCTACAGTCTTTATGATGGCAGCCAAAGCCTCCCTCGACAATTAGATTAACAAGCTGAAGATTAGAGCAGCTGTGCTGAGAGAGAGAGCAGTTAAACACTGCCCTCCAACAGATAACAGTCAACGCTTTTAGGGCTGTGTGAGGACTCTTTCTGTTACATTGTAACATAAAATACATCCGATTTCTCCTTGAGCCATTTACCGACATTAAATAAATTAGAGGGAAATGGTGCATCAAACCAATTCCACCAGCTTTCCTGCACTGTACTGGCTCTATATCGGAGGTCCTATTTCAAGGGGATTGAATGCCCTAGCCACCAATGTATTCATGGAATCTGTAGGAGTAGCTTTGCCATCTTGTTTATATTACAGAATATATGAGGAAGCAGACAAATAAAACAATGTGACAATGTAGGCTGAAGAAACCTCTTAGGAGATAAAAAAAAAAAAAACATCCTCTGAGCAAGAACTGCATTTTAATTTTCATATAGATAGTAAAAATACACATTGTCATTGAAGAGCTTACAAATCGCACAATACAAAGTCACCCCCTGAACAAGCACTCATACGAACCTCATTGCTGATCTGTGCAGGGATACTAGCAAACTCCGGGTTGGAGGAAAATGTGGATAGATTCTCTACAGCCTCGATAAGTGGAGTTGTAGCAACATGGCACCTGTTTCTGTTCACCTCTGAGAAGTCCCCATCCAAGGCCTGGAAGAAAACAACTGGACATAACACCTAAGCCAACACTCCAACTCAGCTACACAATATAGCCATCTGTCTTACAAATGACAGAAATATTTTAAGTGAAACAGAGAACATCAATAAATCTACTTTTCCTGAAGGCACAAAGTTCAAGAATACCATTCATGAGTGGACCATGGCAGAGAGTACACATACCTTTATAGTTTTCACGAGGTTGGCCGTGGTGTTTGCAACCTCTTTGGCTGACTGAACAAAGTGTCTCCTGGCCACAGGGTTGGTTGTCTTGGACGAGGCCAGGCGGCAGGCATTGCAAAGAGCTGAGGTATGCTTGGCTACAATCGTTGCTGCGGACAGAACCTAACAAACAAACCCAAACAAAACAAATGACAAACAAAGCAGTATAAACATTTCTCTAAAGATGCATATGGTGTGAAGAAGTTTGATGTTATGTTGATGTTCAAATTTAACAATCCATTTGATTAAGTTACTATTTGTATAATAGACTCATTATGTCAATAAATGTCTCACTACATTGATCTGCTCACCTGAGAGGGGCTGCTGGCTGGGTCCACCAGGTTTTGACAGGCCATCTGAATAGCCTGGTTGGCCCGGGCAAACTGGATTGGATCCACCAGGCCCTCTTGACCAGATTGGCTGTTTGGATCGGACACACCCACCAGGTAGGAGGCCTGCAGTGTGGGGAGAAGAAGAGAGATGAGAGAAGAATGCTCATGGCTTCGTTTCTGCTTCAGAGAGAGGTACATGTAGGTGCTGTAACTAAACATGAACAGAGGTCTAGAGCTGATAGAGTGTTGGTTGTGTGCCAGACACAGACCTGCTATCACAGAGGAGTGGAAGGGAGGCTGGATGCTCCGGACAGTCTGTCAGTACTAGGCTGGGATCTCACCTGTCCAGCCGCCTCCGTCAACCCACACAGGGCCTTGGACGCCACACCCACGCAATCCCCAAACGCTGGCACGTTGCCCGTCTTACAGTGCTGGGAAATCCCCGCCATGGACTCTCCAAGAACCTGCACATGGGGAAATGGAAAGAACCTAAGATTACTTCTTCAGCTGTCTATTACATTAGATATTGCTGACATTTAAAGTCTATGATGCATGTGATTGTTTTGTAAGGCTTTACCTTTGAGTTCTCCATGACACTCTCGATGCAGTCAAAGTAGGAGAGCTGACTGACAGGCTCACTGGGGTTGTCCAGCAATCCTCTCACAGCCTGTACACAGCGGGAGAGGGGATCAACAATAAGGAGAGCACAAACTACTGATCCAATCTGATATCCAACTTGGAGGAATTAAAATGTGTGCTGCATGAAAAAAGTCTAACTGTTTTTAATAGGTCTGTTTTGAAGTAATCTTTAACTTAGTCATGTCGCCAAGCATTATTACTTAGTAATTTAGGAGAATAACCCACAGATCTGTTAGTTACATAAAAGTATAATTTAGTCGTACTCCAGGGGTTGAAATTAATGGTGACTGTCATTCAATGTTATGCAGGAGGGCTACAGAGAGAGACCGGTAATAACAATCAGAGTGCGTGAAAAGGAGATGGGCTGAGGGGGCTCAAGGCACAGAGGAAGTAAACGACTTGGTAATTATTTCCCATGGAGACAGAGCAATGTTGTGCATAAAATAATGTCAGTACAGAAACCCTCAGCAACATGCATCTCATTCAGCCTTTAAATATAATCCCAAATCATCCCTCATTAATGAATTGTAATGGTAAACCATTGCTTTATCAGGATTCAAATATCTCATACCCCACGAATGATGCAGCCCGAGCCAATCAGCCAAATCTTGTAAATTATGGATCTCTATGGCAAGACACATCATTTTCCTAAATTTCAACAAAATCAGACTAGTGCTGTCTGAGTTATCACATGTAACTAATGTATGAAGGTACGAATGTACTAACAGACGGAGACGGATCCACAGTTCCCTCCCCGATTTTATCGTGGGAGACAAAAAGTTACTACATCAAAACCCTTTACTTTGTGTAGGCTGAAATAAACAAGAATATTAGCTAGCCTGAACATAAAAAGGGTTGTGTAGTGTACAGTAAAACGCCTACCTCCAGTTCTCTCAGAGCGTTGTCACACTCCTTCTGGCCCGGTGCCTGCTGGGTACACAGTGTGATGAGCTGATTAATGCTCTCTGTCACCGCTCTGAAACACAAGGGCAGCAGCACAGGGCTTTTCAGCGCTCACATCTCTATATACACACGCACGCACGCACGCACACACACACTTCTACTTTACACATGCATGGCAGAGCCCATCGCCCCTCTCTCCATGTGACAATCTCACACTGTACAGGAGATCCAGCCATGGCTTCCATCTGCACAATTAAATAGAGGGAAGTCAGTCAGGCTCAAAGCCCAGCGGGGCCAGCTCTCTCCACCAGGGGGGATTCTACCCTACTATCTCTGTCTATCTCTCAACCTAGCAACATGCTGTGAAATGGGCCGTTCAACCACGGCAGAGATGTTTCATAGCATGGATATAAACTATGATAGTAATGTACTTGTTTTATGTGGCTTTGAATGAAAACGGAGTCAGAATATACAGTATATGAATATGTTTTTGTTTTAATTGACTTAATCTAAGTCACTCCTTACAGTCTTACTGTGTGCTAATGTAGACCTCCTTATACTCAAGTAGTTTGAGATAAGAGACATCCTTATACTATGCCATTCAGCTCCATATAGAGTGGCCTCACCTTGCTGCAGCAGCTAACAGGTTCTTGGCGTTAGCTGCTCCAGGATCCACTGACAGGGACTTGGCTGCCAGAAGGAGCTTGCTGGATGCCATGGAGATGTTCTTCAGGTTGCCAATCACTGTGATTTGGTCCTCTTGGGACTGCAAACGACAAAGTCACAAGACAATTCAGCTGTTTCTTAGAATAAAATATGTTGAAGAGTGTTCAACATGTTATTCAAGACACATCTTTCCAAGACAATGCAACTGTACTTATTGTCAACAACTGTCACACTATCTGGTGGAATGGCCTATGAAACTGGCATCATCTGAACGGTGTCCCACACCTCAGCCAGCCAGTCCCCCACTCATTTAAGCCTGATTAAGGCCTGTGTGTCATGCTACATCAACTGCTCTCCCACACATTCTGTCCAAATTAATGAGCAAAATAACCAGAACATCAAAGATCTCATTACGTCTGACTGTGTTGGCGCTCTCGGGGACAATCATGTGCCTAAGTGAATTAGATGAAAAGGCCTAATTAACAAATGAATCAAAATAGCTTAAGTGCTCAAGCGACATAAAAATTTTAAGCCACTCAACACGACTACCTCAGAGGCATTTCCATTTTATCCTATTAAATCTAAACCGCTCCTGTCCACCAACAGTATATTCAGGCGTCATAACATTTATCCAGACATATTTCACAGGAGAGGAATCAGATATTTCTATGGGGCTGTTGGGACCTGCTACAGATAATGATACCTACTTGAGTGTGTCCAGCCATCTCAACGCCGGCGTCCAGGAACTCATCAAAGTCCTCACTGAATTTCCCAGAAGCCACGGCCAGTTGGCTGCTGGTACCCCGGGAGGAATGGACCACGTCCCCCGCTGAGTGGTTGAGCTCTGCAGCAGTATGGTTGAGCTCACTCTGAGCGTCCTGGAAGGACTTACTGCAGGGGGGGAGCTGGAGACACACAGGAAAAACACAAGTATAGTAGTCCGTACATTATCATCAGTATTATTTGTTACATAATAATACATATGGTATTTGTGTTATGCTTATGTTACATTTTTTCCTTGGATAGTTGTGAAATGTCTGTGTCGATGATTAATGACTAGAGGTAATACATGCCAAATGTGTGTTTAGGTTTAGGACAGCATTGACTCTCTATAAGCACTCATGTTCAGATATGTAAAAAATGTCAACACTCCAAACTGCAGCCTCGCCGGTCTGGCAGCAGGACTCACAGTGTCCACCAGCAGCTTCTTGCTGGCCTCTCCGATGCTTCTTAGGGCCATGTCCACATCCTTCTGGCCAGGCAGGCAGTTCACACAGTTATTCAGAGAGTGGGACACTGCCTTGGCCACCTGCAACACATCACAGATCAGTCTGTCAGTGGGCTAACATTACACATTCTAACCACGCTCCACAGTCCCAGAGCACAACTCTGAGAAGGAAAAACATCTTAAATGCAAATCAGCCTGCAAGCGGAGCACGACAATCCATGTCACTAATTTATGCTACCGTCACAGACATATGCCAACCAATATGTTTATCTCCCAAAGGGCCCCGTTGCAAATAAGCAGTTTTACTGGAGCTAGCGTTCCTGTGAGCAGGAGACTGAGAAGAGAAAATAGCAACCCTTAAAGCAGATAATTGTTCTGGAAAGTAGCAGGGTTTACAAATCGGTTATCATCCAGAATGTAGAGGAGAGGAAAGAGCCCGACAGAAAACACAGTGCTTGGAACATAAACACAACTGTCTGAATAGGGCGTCAATACAGGAAGTCTGTCACATGCTGACTAGATCGGGCGCACACGTGTGCCATTGCTTGCATGTTGATTTTGTCCATCCACACCAGATACGATCAGGACACGCAGGTTGGAATACATATTAGCAAAACAAACTCTGAACCAACTAAACTCAGCAAAAAAAGAAACGTCCTCTCACTGTCAACTGCGTTTATTTTCAGCAAACTTAACATGTGTAAATATTTGTATGAACATAACAAGATTCAACAACTGAGACAAAAACTGAACAAGTTCCACAGACATGTGACTAACAGAAATGAAATAATGTGTCCCTGAACAAAGGGGGGGTCAAAATAAAAAGTAACAGTCAGTATCTGGTGTGGCCACCAGCTGCATTAAGTACTGCAGTGTATCTCCTCCTCATGGACTGCACCAGATTTGCCAGTTCAAGCTGTGAGATGTTGCCCAACTCTCCTACCAAGGCGCCTGCAAGTTCCCGGACACTTCTAGGGGGGAATGGCCCTAGCCCTCACCCTCTGATCCAACAGGTCCCAGACGTGCTCAATGGGATTGAGATCCGGGCTCTTGGCTGTCCATGGCAGAACACTGACATTCCTGTCTTGCAGGAAATCACGCACAGAATGAGCAGTATGGCTGGTGGCATTGTCATGCTGGAGGGTCATGTCAGGATGAGCCTGCAGGAAGGGTATCACATGAGGGAGGAGGAGGTCTTCCCTGTAACGCACAGCGTTGAGATTGCCTGCAATGACAACAAGCTCAGTCCAATGATGCTGTGACACACTGCCCCAGACCATGACGGACCCTCCACCTCCAAATCGCTCCCACTCCAGAGTACAGGCCTCAGTGTAACGCTCATTCCTTCAACGATAACCGCGAATCCGACCATCACCCCTGGTGAGACAAAACCGCGACTCGTCAGTGAAGGGCACTTTTTGACAGTCCTGTCTGCTCCAGCGATGGTGGGTTTGTGCCCATAGGCACAAACAGACATTGTTGCCGGTGATGTCTGGTGTGGACCTGCCTTACAACAGGCCTACAAGCCCTCAGGCATCTCACAGTACGGACATTGCAATTTATTGCCCTGGCCACATCTGCAGTCCTCATGCCTCCTTGCAGCATGTCTAAGGCACGTTCACACAGATGAGCAGGGACCCTGGGTATCTGTCTTTTGGTGTTTCAGTAGAGTAGAAAGGCCTCTTTAGTGTCTTCAGTTTTCATAACTGTGACCTTAATTGCCTACTGTCTGTAAGCTGTTAGTGTCTTAACGACCGTACCACAGGTGCATGTTCATTAATTGTTTATGGTTCATTGAACAAGCATGGGAAACAGTGTTTAAACCCTTTACAATGACGATCTGTGAAGTTATTTGGATTTTTACGAATTATCTTTGAAAGACTTTGGGTAAGGTAAAAAAGCATTAAACATTCATGGCAATTTAGCTAGCTAGCTTGCTGTTGCTAGCTAATTTGTCCTGGGATATAAACATTGGGTTGCTATTTTACCTGAAATGCACAAGGTCCTCTACTCCGACAATTAATCCACAGATAAAAGGGTAAACCGAGTTAGTTTCTACTAATCTCTCCTCCTTCAGGCTTCTTCTTATTTGGACTTATTATGGTGGTTGGCAACCAACGTTAAGGTGCATTACCACCACCAACTGGACTGGAGTACGGACCTCAGTTCATCTTTCAATCACCCATGTGGGTATATGTTCCTAAAAACGAATGAGGAGATGGGAGAGGCGGGACTTGCAGCACATCAAGCGTCACAAATAGAACCAAGTTCTATTTTAGTGCCTGGCTACGTAGATGCTTGTTGACGCGCGCGAGCAGTTTGGATGCGATGATTGAATTACATGTATGTGTACATCAGCATGTCAGGAGTTCCTCACCTGTGCCAGCCTCTGCTGACTCTCTGCGTCGCCGGGGGAGACCAGGGCCTGGTGGGCCTCATGGATGAGCATGGCAGAGCCCTCCATGACGTACTGGGCAGAATCCAACATGGCCGCCGCAGACTGGGGTTCCTTAGTGCTGGCAGCGACACCTCTGGCTGCCTGGGCCAATGTCCTCAAGGCCTGGGCAGTCTCCCTGGCAGCCACTCCTACACACAACAGTGTTGGAGTGAGTGTAAGTCTTGGAGTTGGATTAACAAAGCTAGTCCAGGAAATAATGATGGAAAACCTGGTGTCTGGGTAGCTGCATCATGATTTATTCACTAGACAAACTCCAAGCTGAGTCTCACTTCCTTTCAATCTCATTATCACTTCACTAAATATGTCCTGTATTAAGACATACACACATTCAGAGGTGCAGCTTTAGTGCTCAAAATGAATAGAACGAGTTGTTGGTCATGTGTAACTGAACAGTAGGAATAGCACAGTGAGCCCAACCTAAAGTACCCCTATTGTTAAAACAAATTAGATAGATAGGAGAACGAGGCACCATGTGAGATTGGGGCTTTACTTATTACACACAAAGCTGAGATGAGGGAATGCAGCAAATTGCATCAAATTTCATTATCCAGCCGAGTGGAGCCCTTTGCTAATGGAATGTTAAATCTAGTGAAAATAAGATGAATGAGGAGTAGCACCCTGGGCCCCAGCGTGAAGCAGCACAGCCTGGGAAGGGGGGCAGCCACTGTTAGAATACACTATTCAAATCTGTCTTCATCAATTCTCCTGAGAGACTAAATGGAGCTAGAATGGAGGCTAAAGAAAATGACAGGCTGTGCAGCAGGACCCATTGGGTTTATTGCTTGCTCTTAGGCAATAGTGATAACATCATCACTAAATCAAGAATTGAATTACACTTGGATATCTATTGGTAGAAGGAAAGTGAATGATTGTTAGGGTTTCTACTGCCTACTTTATAACCTCTCTTACCCCACTTGGTAGAGTAGAGCTTTACTGAGACCCTGTAGCTGATCGTGACATTTTGAAAACGGTTCCTAATGTCAAATAATAACATTAACCAAAAAGGACAGAAAATAACATTCTACACAGCCGCTCAATGAAGTCTGCCATAAGTTTAGGTGAACATTTCTCTTGTAATGCTCAATCATTCTCAGTGCACTCTGTGTTTGCTTTCCTACCTGTGTAGTGCTCATTGCCCTGTGCAGCGCAGGTCAGCAGCTGGGCCATAGAGGAGCCAACAGCCTTGGAGGTACTACCCAGGTCCTGGGCACACTTCTCTAGCTGTAGGGAAAACACAGGAGCACCAAGTCATGCATTTTCACACATCTGCAGATTTGCTTACAATGATTGGAACAAATCAATGTATTCTATAATGAACTGACCGATTCCCCAGGAAGTGGTTTGAGCTGCCCATCGTGCGCAGCCATCCTGGCATCTTGAAGCTCACTCCTCAGAGTTTGGACAGCACTGAGAGCAGAGTCTATTTCCAGAGGACCACAGGCTTCATGGGCCTGCAGAAGCACACATACACAAACCTCTCTTACACAGAGCCCATAAGCTGTGCTTCCTGTATGAAAACATGACTATCAGTAGCTGTGGATAGAAGGGTACAGGCAGTGGCTTAGCTCATTTTCGCGGGGCCCCTGTAAAACAACTATTTATTTGCATGCAATTTTACACATTTTGCTGTGAGGATGAGAGAAAATGTTGCTAATTTAGAGCTCAGGGATTCTTGAAAGCTATCACACCATGTAAAGGAACAACCTCTTAATAATTTTTCTCTTCTTAAAAAGCACTCCATCAGACACTATACTCCATCAGACACTATAAAATGCATTTCAGTTTTACAATTGTTGTCCATTGATTAAAATACATATTTTTAAATATTGACAAAAAACAATTAAGGGGGTTAGCCATCAGTGACGGAGTTGACAAGCCACTGACGGAGTTGACAACAGATACTCAAAACCTCTAAAAATAAAAGTTTAATATAAACATTTGTAAAATTATTCATTTGAAAAGCCCCAATAAAAACATAACCATTCTATCAGATCTTTCAGCACTGACAGAGTTTATGTTTTACGGAAACAAAAATTGCATTTTTATTCTTAATTTAAGTGGTATACATAGTAGCAATTTATTTTTAACTCAGTTGCTTTATGACTCTAAAACCTAATTAAATGTAACATATTTGAACCATTATTCATATTCTATCTTAATCCATCATAGTTTATGGTTGTGACCATGGTGATTCCAATATAGCTTTTTTTTTATCTCTCAAATGTAGAGAACTTTACAGACCATGAGTGGTCTTGTTGCACTACATGTAATGAGGACATGAATAAGGGGTCCTTATAGTGGAGCTGACCCTGCTCATTCCGGATTAATTTAGGATTTTAGACAAATCTTACGGAGTTGACCAATCTCCGGACACATCTTTTAAGAAACACAGTTTTGGAAAAAATGTTATTTAAAGTCACAGAGGACTATTTCAAGAAACTACATGATCATTTTTAAGTTAATGTCCATTATTTTTTGAATTTTAAACACTTTTTTGGAGAGTTTGAATTTGGGATCCTTTGCTCTGGACAAGGGCATTTCCACGCATAGAGCTGAAAATTAATAATATTGAAAGTATTTAGAAAATTCCCCAAACAAATATTTTACTTTAAATTCCCCTAAATACACCGTACCAGTCAAGAGTTTGGACACACCAACTCATTCAAGGGTTTTTCTTAATTTTTACTATTTTCTACATTGTAGAATAATAGTGAATACATCGACACTATGAAATAACACATATGGAATCATATAGTAACCAAAAAAAGAATTAAACAAATCGAAATATATTTTATATTTGAGATTCTTTAAAAAAGCCAGATAAACCACTACTAAAGGACATCAATAATATGACCTGGCCTCCACAATCACCCAACCTCAACCCAATTGAGATGGTTTGGGATGAGTTGGACCACAGAGTGAAGGAAAAGCAGCCAACACGTGCTCAGCATATGTGGGAACTCCTTTAAGACTGTTGGAAAAGCATTCCAGGTGAAGCTGGTTGAGAGAATGCCAAGAGTGTGCAAAGCTGTCATCAAGGCAAAGTGTGGCTACTTTGAATAATCTAAAATATATTTTGATTTGTTTAACACTTTTTTTGGTTACTACATGATTGGTTACTACAATGTACTATTTCATAGATTTGATATCTTCACTATTATTCTACAATGTAGAAAATAGTTAAAATAACAAAACTGGTACTCTACATTTTAAACTCAAATAATGCAACAACATTTTCTTTGCCCTGCCAGAGAACGATT